>QVTF01006463.1:0-27164 GCA_003573665.1 Oxygymnocypris stewartii
GACAGACACACAGAGACAGACAGAGAGATACAGAGACAGACAGAGACACAGAGACAGACAGAGAGACAGACAGACAGAGAGACAGACAAGAGACACAGACAGAGAGACACAGACAGAGAGACACAGAAGAACAGACAGAGACAGACAGAGAGAACAGAACAGACAGAGACACAGAGACACAGAGAAGAGAGACAGACAGACAAGAGACACAGAGACAGACAGGAGACACAGAGACAGAAGAGAACACAGACAGACAGAGACAGACAGAGAGACACAGACAGAGAACACAGAGACAGACAGAGAGACGACAGACAGAGAGACACAGAGACAGACAGAGAGACACAGAGACAGACAGAGCACAACAGAGAGACACAGAGACAGACAGAGAGACACAGAGACAGACAGAGACAGAGACAGACAGAGAGACAGACAGACAGAGAGACACAGACAGACAGAGACACAGAACAGAGACAACAGACAGAACAGACAGACAGAGAGACAGAGACAGACAGAGAGACACAGAGACAGACAGAGAGACACAGAGACAGACAGAGAGACACAGAGACAGACAGAGACACAGAACACAGACAAGAGAGACAGACAGACAGAGAGACACAGAGACAGACAGAGAGACACAAACAGAGACACAGACAGAGAGACACAGACAGAGAGACACCGAGACAGAGAGACACAGAGAGACAGACAGAGACAGAGACGCACGCACGCACACACGGCTGTCAAACACAAACCCTTCAGACGAGGCTACTGCAAAACAGAACGGTGGAATGTATCAGAAAGCAGCGATTATGTGTAATGTTAGCAGGATGGAGCAATTTGAGAAAAAGTGAAACATCGCCCAAAAATGATGAGGAAGAACATCAGTTAAGCAATCTGTTAGGCAAGAGTTTAGTTGTTTACATCTTGCCACGTTAACAGAATTTATGCACGCTCATGGCGATGCATTCATCAGTGTTATCAGAACTAATGCTTCAATCAGGATTTCATCAGCTTTCCAATATAAGCTTTACTTTTAAACAGAGGATTTTTGTGGCATTGAAGGATTGCATTCAACGAGTCACAGCTGCGAGCGTCACGGTAGGAGCTCTTTAGGTAAGTTATGTGACTTTATTCATGGAAATTAGTCAATACTGGCAGATCAAGTGAGTGGAAGAGGGAGTCGCAGGCACTTCGTTCCAACACAAACACCTCATTAGTTCACAGAGCCACCTCGCCGGAGAACCGACGCAGCTGCATAATGTTTACATGACCATCCCTTGGCAATACGAGTCTGTGCTGGAATCTGTTCGGCTGCGCTTTCCTCAATCCCTCCCTTGCATTTTCACACTGCCGAACGAGTGATCGTTAGACATGAGGAAAAGTTTGGGTCTGGCAAGGTCTTCACGACCAGAGCGGCCCGAATGAGTGATGGAGCTATTGTGTTCTGCTGGATTGGTCCGGACCAAACTGTAAGAGCTCAAAAAAACTTTTTTTAATAAACTCGACTTGTTATTTTTCGTTCGGTGCCTTGATGTTCTTGAGCGTGTTTTGGTAAGATATGACTAATTTCTTGCCATGACCTTTCAAAAAATAAACGATTAACAGAGAGTTACTGACTTCTTTCACTGAATTCTGATGAAACAAACACAAAAGTACTTTGTCGTTCTATGACTTCTCTGAATCTTCAAATAAAATGACCTTTCAAAATGAAAATAAGATTAAGATGTCGGAAATGACAAACTGATATATCCAACGATTCTGGTCTCTAGATATGATTTTACATTGCTTAATTAAATGACATCAATTGGCTTTTTTCACCTGTTTGAGCCTCTTCTAGACAAACACGCTACGTCTGATTGGCTCATTTCAGAGCTATGCCTGAGCGATCGGTTGAAATATTTGTCCATTGTTTCTCTGAAACAGACGTAAGAAGCATCATCCCCGGCACCACACGTGCAAAATAATTTACCGACTGAGAAAATGCACATGAACTAAATTCGGAAAGCTCTAATAACACAAGTCCAACAAATCTTTGTAGTAACGCGAGTGTGCGGTTTTCATATTCAGACTTAAAAGCACAACTCGGGGAATGAGAGCATCCGAGGAGCGCGTGAATGCAGTAATTACACTTGCACTGACGACCTTCCGTTAACTAGCTAAGCCACTACTACTCCATAGCCCTAATACATCGATTAGCAATGGATTATAAATATACTTCATTATTATGAAAATACAAGAGATGGCTTGAATAACACCGATAAACTATTCATAGTCAGGTGTTTATTGCATTTATTTTATCATTCAAAACGTTTATATCTTCTGTTTACTTATCCATATCCCTCGAGCGTCAAGAGTACGCTTCTTCTGTGACTGGATCTGTGGATCTGTGCGAGGGCGTCCTCTAGTGTCCAGTATGAACGAAAAACACATCACCCCCCCGGTTTCACAGACCAGGCTTCAGCCTAGCCCTAGACTAAAATGTAACTCTTAGCTGTTTTAACTGTTGCGTTCCAGGAGCAGTGGGTCTCGTTTACGTGAATTAAAGTGACAGCGCATTGTTCTTTATGAACCGCAGGATTGCTTGTATAAAAGATTTAAATGGCAAATAAAAGGCAGTAGAGCTGACTTTCTGTCAATGAATTTTGAATGTTTGTGATAATGTAAGAAAAGTAGTTTAAATGTTTTGTCACTTGCTTGAGCAACTTAATATCTCTATGAAATGTTGTATTACTGCACTGTGTACATAATAACAATGCTGAAAAAGTATTTTAAGAAACAATGTTTGGATTTGAGATCAAAATAATGGATAAATGTTGTGTTTGTAGTAAACAGCCACGGATGAGGAGCACTTAAAAATGTTTACGTTTGCTATGAGCGGGCTTTTACATTAGCCAAAATACAACTTTTTTATATTAAAAACAAACAAGCAAACCAAGCCCAGATTTAAAATGTAATGCAAAATTAACGTAACGCATTACTTTCCATAAAAAGTAACCAACACGATTAGTTATTTCTTTAGGGAGTAATGCAATATTGTAATACATTACTTTTAAAAGTAACTTTCCCCAACACTGGTTAATAACATCTTCTTTTGTGCTCAGCAGAAGAAAGACACGTACAGGTTGGGAGGTGAGTAAATAATAACAGAATGAAATGTGTCCCTACCTAATTCGTCTTACTAATCACTTTGCTGTTAAACAAATGATCCAAAACAGCAAAGCAGAAATTCAATTGGCTTTGCTCTCAATGACAACATCAGTGTTGCTGTACTTCCACGAGTCACGCCTCTGCAGAGCGAGTATCCATTACTCTAGAAGAGCTAACAAAGAGCAGCACTCATGTGTTTTCTGGATGGTGTGCAGGAGATTCCTCCGTGCTGCCATTTGCATTCGGCTCCAGGAACTTTGGCCAGCAGTGTAATGACTTCAAAATCCTGCACTGCGCTGCCAACGTGATTACAAACTGCTCTCAAGTGAAGGTTATATAACCTGAAACACCAGAAAAGCTATTGCTCGGTTGGTTTTGTGCGAGTGGAAACAGCCTCGTGTTGCTGTACAGCGTTTCCATTCACCTAGCTCTGCTGGGGTGGACAATACCCCCCCGCCGTCCACCGCCTGATTAAACATAGCTGCTCTTTCCTCAGACAATGAGCAGAAGAGAGAAGAGATACTACTAAAACAAGAGACAGACAACGCAACAACATCTTAATGTGGTGGACAACCAACAATAATATTAACAAAATCATCTTTTTGTCCAAAATCGTCAGAATAAATTGGTAAATAAGAGTGCATAAAACTGTCAGGCACTGGCTGTTAATTGTTTTTGAGGAATTGCAACAGAATTTTAATGACATTAAATTATGAAACTGATTATTCAAATCTGATTAGATGAGCCATGATTGAGAAAAGCTTTTAACAAACAAGGGGATCTCATTTTTGAAGTATAAAATAACTTCATATTCATATTATTATTATTATTGTGGAAAATGGAGGCAACTGCGAATAAGTAAAAGGCACTGAATGAATGAATACTCAAAAAGACAAACACAAAAATGTCATTAAGTATTAAATTATTAGTTAACAGTTTATTAACAATAAGAGTAATTTAAGGTAACAGATTAGGAACCATTTTAATGGTGGTAAAAACTAACAGCAAACATAACTTTATATTAATATTAATAATAATAGCAAATGGCAGCAACAAACCATTAAATGGCACCAATATTAATAATAATAATAATACAATGTATTTATAATGTGCCTTATACTCAAACTGCTAAAAAAATCATATATAAACATTTAAGTTAGAATTAATATGAAATAAATTGTAATTTTTGTATTTCTTAACATTTTATTTTATTTATTAACATTGTTATTTAGAATTAAAATATAAAAAATATCTTATGTCAATACAGCTCATTAGTCTAACTGTAGGTTGTCAACTTGAAAAAAACGTATATTAATGAGTGTTTTATCCTCATTTTGCAAAGACTTTGAACTTTTTTGGTTCATTTCTAGTCTGAACAATTCAGTCACAAAATTCTGGCCCCTGATTGTCCCTCTCTAAAGTCAGACATGTGTCCGTCAATGCTTGAAAAGCACACTTTGGTCGTGACTCGTGGCCATGCGAGACTGTGTTGAGCTGGTTCATTAATCCACAGTTTAGTTCAGATAAGTCAGCCTCTGGCTTCAACGTCTAACGTGGTGATTAACAAGTACTCCAAGCCAGCCAGCTTCCTTTGAACCACCGAATCTGTTATATATGCCTCCTACAATAAACCAAACATATCAAAATCTGTTCAGTTTCTATGAATCACGACCTCATGTCCCGGAGGATGAAATTAGCATCAGACGACACCTCATCATTTTCATTCATCAGAGTTTGATAAGCAATGCTGAGGGCAGGGTTAGAAATGAGCCAGGGCTGGGGGCAAAAACACCAGCGGATTGACAAAAATACACCAGATATTCAAAACATGGGGACAAAAAAATTGCCCAACACGAATACCTGTTAGTTTAAGGAATAGTTCACCCAAACATTTGCTGCAAATGTCAGGCCATCCAAGATATAGATGAGCTTTCTCTTCATCAGATCACTGTCTCAGCAATGGATCCTGTGCAGTGAATGGGTGCCGTCAGCTAAGAGTCCAAACTATGGCTGTGCAATTAATCAAAATTCGATTTCAATTTCGGCCTCCAACGATTATGAAAATATAGTAATTGAGATAAAACGATTATTGTGCCGCATTCGGCCTCCCTTGCAGCAGTGCACTTTCACTCCTCTATAAAAGCCCATTTTCACGTGTAAATCAGTAAAATCATCTGACTTTTGCAAGATGGGACATGCTTGAGTTATTAAAGTTGATTAGATGTATTAATATTTTTTTTAAAGCGCGGAAGAGAACTTGCACTGTTCCGGACGGAAGAGAACACGGACATGTAAGTTAAAATCATCTTTAGCAGAAGGCATGCGCCTAAACGTGCCTAAATACATGCAAAAATATACACAGTGATTATTCACGTAAACCCTCCTAGGTTATGTGCTAAATGAATGTAAACAGATGAGAATGAAAATGTGTGTGTAACAGGATTGGATCCGTGCGGCTCTTAAAGAGACAGCGGGGGTATATTCCTGCTGCAACTGCGTGCTTAATATTAATCAAACAACAAAAGACAAAAGACAAAATCCCTCACTGCTCTCCACAGAAGGTCTTTTGTAGCTTTAAAAGGGGGGGGGGGGGGGGGTTACAATGCTGTTTCATGCATTCAGAGTTGTTTACGCTGTTAAAGAGTTGGATTCTCATGCGAAGCACGGACAAAGTTTCAAAAACAATTTGGATGTATAACAGTATTTATGTGTCAAAAATCTTACTTCCGGGTTCGTACAAGTTTCAAGGTTTTTTCGATCGTGGCTCTTCATGATGTAAACGAGGGTGGAACTCCTTATATGGGCATTTCTCTCGGAAGGCGCCCGTGCACGCATCGACTAGAGTGGGTTATATGGCCTACTAATAATGGTGTTAAATAATCGTAATCACAATATTGACAAAAATAATCGTGATTATGATTGTCATAATCGATCAGCCCTAGTCCAAACAGCTGATAAAAAACATCACAATAATCCACCACCCCTCCAGTCCATCAGTTTAATGCCTTGAGAAGGCAAAAGAAACAAATCCATCAAAACATTATTAACTAAAATACAAGTCCATAATCCATAATAACGCTTCCTCCAGTGAAATTTAATCTCCTGTTGTCAAAACCCAACCACACATTTGTTTAAAGCTGTTTTGGCTTGATCTGTGCAGATTTCTCTCCTGATTCAAACCAGACAACTTCTACACTGGAGGAAGTGTTATTATGGATTATGTATTCATATTTTGGCCTGAAGCAACAGTTTGAAGTTAAAATGTCTTAATGATGTATTTGTTTCAGCTTTTGTCTTCTCCAGATGTTAACTGATGGACTGGAGTGGTGTGATTATTGTGATGTTTTTATCAGACTCTCATTCTGACGGCACCCATTCACTGCAGAGCATCCATTGGTGAACAAGTGATGTAGCCTAATGCTACATTTCTCCAATCTAATGAAGAAACAAACTCATCTACATCTTCGATGACCTGTACAACAAAAAAGACACAATGCAACGACCAAATGAATGTGCAAGGGTGCTCTAAAAAGGATTACATGTAAAGATGCTTTATTACACAAACTGTCTAAAATACACAAAGCCTAGACAAACTAGTTCTCTAAACAGTATACTGTTGAAAAGAATATATCCTTTGGTCACTGAAAACCAGTTTCAATGGTGTTGCTTGAAAAACTGACGTGAGATACAGCACTTCAGCAACTTTTGATTTGAGACGGGTGTCAGACGTAGAAGCAAACAAGGGTTAGGAACAGGTCTGTGTCACACTTTATAAATAGAAACAGCCATAAGATGTCCGTCTCTCCACCTACCCTAAATCACCCTCCTCAAAATGGGTCATTCTGACAGATAGAGCTACACGTCAGAGACAAACCTTGCTGCTATTGCAATTTCAGCATCTTGAAGTGTATTTCGGGACAAATATTCAAAGCAAGACCCAAACAATGCTCTTATCTAACCATGACTGGGCTTATTGTGCAAGCAAAAGGACATGGAGGGGAATGCAAGGAAGAATTAAGCTTCTCCGAGCACAAACAGTATAATAAGTCCTGCTTTGAAGCCTCTCTTTGTTGTGCTGTTCGATACTTAAACTGGTGAAGTAGTCTATGCTTTTGCTGACCAATCTTAGCATGCAAAAAATATGTTTGGGTGATCATTTTCTTGAGGAAAATTGCTATTAAATAGAACACAAGTGCTATTATTAAGACTATTCTAGATACCTTTGCTTTTAATTTTATTGTACATTTGCAGTAAAAGTATTTTATTAATAATAATAATAATAATTTAGAAAGAGGACCTGATTCATATCTAGTAGTGTTGTTATTGTTAACTAAAACTATGGCTAATTTTAGTTAACTAAACCTGAAAATAAAATTAAATGCATATAAAAAATTCCATTACTTGAATAAATAAATATGAACTGAAATAAAATAAAATATATTATTAATTTCAGCTAGTTGCCAAGACAGCGTTTCTCATTGTAATTTAGTTTAACCTGATGTACTAAAATGACTTAAACTGAAATAAAAATATATAAAAATAATACTCAAAATGACAAAACACACAAGAAAAATCACTAAAACTATAACTATTAACATTGTTTTTGCTTTATTCACAGAACTAATCGTTGGCTGGGTTGCGTAGGTTATGTATGTGTGGGGCGGAGATATCAAAATAGGGGCGAGACTCTTTTGGGGTAGGGGCGTGTTTGTTTTGGTGATTTCAAATATCAACATTGGCTTCCAGAAATCGCTTACCCCAGCTTTAATGGCAAGTAAAATAAGTTAAAGTACTAAAAGTTCGACACCTGAAATAAATATAAATGAATGCTAAATGTAAATATTTTTTTTTAACTAAAACTGATAAAAAAAAACGAAAGCACACAAAATTACTAAAAATGTAAACTAAAATTACTACTGTAAATATTAAAACAAAAGCTAATTCAAAACATGAATACATACTATAATAATATAAATAATACTAAATTATAGGCAGTGGCCTTTTATGACTAATAAAGATATTACTAAGAGGCCACTAAGCAACCAACCAACAAGAACACCCTAGCAACTCCATAGCAACGTCCAAACAACAACACTGACTACCTTAGCAATGCCCTAGTAACCACCCAGAACATCCTGGCTTCACAAAAATGACTTCTGCAAAGGCAAACACCTACATTTACTTTAAAAACACATTTGTTTTGCTGGATGCAGTCCAGCGTAACCTCTTATCACACTTCTACTTAATACATGCACACAAAGAGCTCGACTTCATGGAGTCCTCAGATGTGTTATTTGTGTTTTGAGAGCCAAAATCAGCAGATGAATACCCAGTGCCATCTTCATTCATCCACAGCGCTGCACGCAGTCGCAGGAATGCTGACGGATGTTTGATGTCAGCGTTTATTGCCACAAGGTGAAAAGAAACGCTTCTCAGAATGGGGACGTCAACACATCCAGAGGGATGTTAACACGTTCTGCGGAGTATGGTCCCATGTAAGGTGAGATAAACATCAGTCTTGTTGGCCATTTCTCTATTGTCGTGTCAGAGGGTTGGGAAGCGTCTCTTGTGAACATCTTAATATTAGCGCACACACACCCTGGCACTGCCAGTCTCCTCACAGCGCTCAAATGACTGAGGATGTGATGTAATGTCATATAATTACATGCCAAGACAGCTACAACAACCAGCCGTGCTCAGTCAGCTGGCTAGAGATCTCATTGAGCTCTGGACCGTCTGTTATCTGTTGCATACTGGATAGAAAAAAGGCAAGTGCCGACTGAAATTGCCAGCTATGCAACTTGCAGGAGACAAGGGACACAACAGTCGGCCTGAAAACGACAAGGTAAGAAGCTTATTCAACGATTGAGGAAAAACCAATCGCTGGATTTGCCAAAGTTTGTCAGGTTAGTGGCATAAAAGACACTTTTTTCTTTTAAAAGTCTTTGAGATCATCAGCAATCCTTGCCCGCTGTATATTTATCCCGAAAAACAGTGTTTTTTAATTGGCTTTTGCATTATATTGTATTGCTAACAAGCCTCTTTTATACTTTTGGCATATTTGCTGCGGCTAAATCTACGAGCAAACGTGAATAAAACCAATGAGACATTTCTAGATTAATGATCGCAATTATAATTTGTGTGCAAAATAATCGGTTTAAAAATATTGTGAAGCCCTACTTACTAGCAAGCTGTGTTGGGTATGTAATTACTATAGCTACTAATTTAACAGTATAATTAGAATACCATACTATCTCGAAAAAGTACTGCATTGCTTATTACTAATTACTTTATAAACATGAAAATTACATACTGTGCCTTTAAGTCTCTGTTAATTCTTTAAACTGACCAAAATATTTAAAGGAAGACGATTCCCAAATCCACTGTTGTTTTACATAGAACTGATCTTTAGTCTATACAGTAATTAATGCAATTGCCATCAGAAGTAACTTTCATTAAATTACAGAA
This sequence comes from Oxygymnocypris stewartii, assembly GCA_003573665.1. Taxonomy (NCBI): domain Eukaryota; kingdom Metazoa; phylum Chordata; class Actinopteri; order Cypriniformes; family Cyprinidae; genus Oxygymnocypris; species Oxygymnocypris stewartii. Next base: position 9,613 of record QVTF01006463.1, read on the forward strand.
AAAGTCACTTTTTCATGGGAAAAGTAATTTTTACGGTAAACAATTACAGTAATTATTTAGTAATGCATAGTATTTTCCAACCCGATTCATTATTGTGGTATCAGCTATTTCATATAAACCAAATATGACATGCAAAGACTACCAGTGTTTTGTCATCTGTTCACTTAAATGTCAATCAGACAGACATTTACCACATAAGCTATTGACTTATGGCCAGAATAAGATGCAAAGTGGACTAAAGTTTTATGCCGATAAAAAGTCTGACAAATTTTTGACTTAATCAGATTGTGTTTATAGACTATTATGCAGAAAGTGACTTAAAGTACACCTCCTAAAAGAATAACAAGTGCCTACAGACAAGAGACGATGCTGTTAATTTGTTGATATAGACAGGTTTGCGCTGAATAGATCTGAGCTTTTGCTGCAATGTACTCATGCCTCAGTCTCTGGTGTGAGAGAATCTATCAAATCAAAAACTATTAGATGGCATTCTCTTCCAAAATGTAGGTAAATACCCAAAACTTTCACTAGAAGAGCAATACTACGTCACAGTCAAACGAGCAGCTTAATGAAAAACATGAACAAGAGCCTCGGGTTTTTCCTCAATCTCTACAAAGACAGACGTCAGACAATGGAGCAGATGGGTAAATCGCATTGTACCACTTATGACTATTCAAATAACAGATAACAACAACCACCGCAGCCAACAGAGAATCCGACGCCGCCATCGACCGGAGCACTAGTGCGTGATGGATCTCTGCGATAATCTTCATGCTGTCCACTTTGCCGCTGGGCATGACCATATGTTACAGAGGTGGTTGCAAGAAGTGTTGGAGTTTGCTAATGGAGCATGACTCAGTGCCACTGCGCCTCCGTGAAGTTTTATCATATTCCTTTTACAGACTGAACTCGGTGTCTTGCGTAAGCAGACCCGGTTTACACTTGGTATTTTTAACATGCCGTAGGATGCACTTTCGGTTTAAAATACATGCAATGACATTCTATTACACTCAGAGATGCTTTACTTCATCTGATCACGTGTGACAAAGCATGCTTTAGTTTCACTATCCACTGGATTATTTGTTATTTAACTTAGTTTAGTCATTAAGTGCATGTCCAGGACCACAGTTTAACTCTACAGGTAACGATCTGGTCGCTAGTGGACCATGGAAACAAAAGGAAAGCAAGATGCTTTACATTAAAAACAACAGCACAGCCGACTGGTATTAAATGTCCTACAATTATGAATTTATAGAAAGAAAAAGAAAACCTGGAAGCAGAGCAAAGTGTTCATGTTGTCTGTACAGAGCACAAATCTTGAGTTAAGTGCAGAGAGCAGAGCAACGTCTAAGTTATCATCATAAAGAAAAATTACTATGCAAAACTCAACACGGTGACCATTAAAATACACACGCGCAGCACAGAAAAATTCTTGCATAAACAAAAACAGCAGATCCAGACCAACAACAACCAATAAAATACTACTTGAAAACAAGTGTTTGTGGTTACATCACCAAAACAAACTTTAATACAAAAGCTTAAACTTTAAAAACATGAATTCAAAATCGAACGTTGCTGCATTTATCAGAAATCAACGTAGAGTAAATTTACGCATTTGTCTTTCAACCTCCAGGAAGACAAAGACTACTAATAATGCACTTACAAATATAAAAATACAATACTAATTGTGCAGTTAAATGAGAACGTCTTTCCACACACACAAACTGCAATAGCAAGTAACACACCATGGCTTTGTCTTGCTTTGACGTAAAACAGCGTCGAGACATTTCAAGTATTTAATCATCTGCCATGCTCCATATCATCTCTATAAAGTGTCTCTAAAGTGCAAGACCATTACCTTCATCTCCGTCCACGGTGACGGCGATCCTCTCGAGTGAACTCACTTTCAGATCTTCAGCTGAAAGACATGAAAACATATTTATAATGAGAACGAGAGCAAGACGCTGAAGAGATGAGTGAAAAGATTGTTTGATCTGACATTAAGCAGGACAGTCATAGAAATCTCAGTTGAGTTGTTAGAAAGTAGACAGAAAAAAGCTATTATATTTGCTCATCATGCTGGGCTTTTTGATACCAAATGTGAATTACTTTAGATCTACACAGATGCACATGTGCCCAACAATGTTCCCCAAAACTGTGAAATAGAAATAGTTCAGATGTTCTACTCAAACTACTTGAAATAAAAAGCACATTGGTTGAAGAACTTGGCTGGTAATCAGATGGTTGAAAGGGTTAGTTCATTAACTACAGCAACTGTGCTCTTGATTGAGGTTATTTTGGATAAGTGTCTCAAATAAATGATTCATTGACTGCAGTGAAATGTTTGTATTTTTGCAGTGAAAGTACACTGTGCTTGAGAGTGTGCTGTTAACCGGGAGGCACAGACATCTGCAGCTCTAGATATACTTCATGCTGCCGGTCGAGTCCATTAAAGCTGATTATAACACACTTTTATTCAGCCTCCAAATCTAATACATGAATTGTGATTAAAATGTACATTTTAAGACAATAAAGACCAACATGAAACTTACAAGTCTATCGTGCAACATCATATTTTCAACTATTTACAAAACTTGATCATAATCATAACACTATAACAATCATAGTAATACATTTTATATTTTATACAATTTACATTTGAGTCATTCAATGTCAAATCAACCAAATTTCAGAAACTTCCCTGGCTCAATTCTTTTTATTCACATTTTTTTCTTAACAAAGACAAGCATTAATCGGGATTAAAGCCAAAACATTACATGACTCATGGATATATATTTACTGAGTAATACACTATTTTGTAAAGGGGGGTCAGCATGACAATTTTCAACTGAGATTTGAAGCCAAATTACAGGGGGTAAAAATTACTTTTGAGATATGCCAGCATCATTCATTTTTTGCACAGAAATTGGTATATAAATTACATTTATACGCAAAACTACATTTCAATTTCTAATAGTTTTTTTTAAATATCATATTCATAGCCTAGCTTAATATAAAGAGACAACTATTCCTTAAGTTGAATTCAATGCTTAATGTAAACAGTGTGAACCAGACACAGCTTTATTAACTCAATTCAACTAATGGTATGAATTGTGGCCAGGATTTGTCGACCAATGGTAGACATGGGGAGCGTTAGGTGGAAACTTGTTTGAGAACAGTCTTTGCATTTACATTTTCTACAGACTGAAAAAAAAGAGTCCAACTGGTCATTAAAGCTTAAAAGTGATAATTTGCTAACTTCCACCTAGTCTCAGCCTCAGACGTCACATCGCCCACGGACCGTTGTCTAAACGTCTGATGCATATGGTACACTTGTCTGGAAACACTTCAGGAGTGTCAAAGTTGTCGTCGGATTGGTTGAATTATACAGGATTTCCGTGAGACGTGTGTGTCACGTTCTGCCTGGAAACAAAGATGCTGTGGCGCCAAACCCTCTCACGAAAGAAGACAGCCGTCGTGTTTACAAATGTAACGGCGAACGCTTAATATCAGGGGTCAACTAAACGCTGGATTTTCAGAAGTATGCGAAATATACTGAATAAATTATAAACGCAACACTTTAGTTTTTGCCCCATTTTTCATGAGCTGAACTCAAAGATCTAAGATTTTTCTATGTACACAAAAGGCCTATTTCTCTCAAATATTGTTCACAAATCTGTCTAAATCTGTGTTAGTGAACGAGATAATCATCCACCTCACAGGTTAAGATGCTGATTAGACAGTATGATTATTGCACAGGTGTGCCTTAGGCTGGCCACAATAAAAGACCAATCTAAAATGTTAATTTTTATCGCATAGCACAATGCCACAGATGTCGCAAGTTTTGAGGGAGCATGCAATTGGCATGCTGACTGCAGGAATGCAGTCCAACCTTCTACCCGTGAAAGTGCACTGGAACGACAGTCAGTCAAAATCATGACTTTCCACCCGTTAACTCGTACTAGATCGATGTACTTCCAGTTATGCGCTCTGATGTCACATAACTCACAAAACAACAATGGCAGCCCCTGCAGATGCGTTGTTATTTATGCAAGTGGTACACGTGAGAAATAGACTTTAGGACAATATAATATTGCAATCAAATTAATAATAATAATAAATAATACACACACTCAATTCCTTGCGCTCAGGCAGTTTGGCTTGACTTGCCTGAAACGCAACAATACCCCATACCTTCAACGACACGCCCTCTTTCCGAAACCCCGCCCTACCCAGAAATGCCAGCAATGTCAGCACAAAATGATTGACGGACGAAGCCCGTCTCTGATTGGCTAAAACGATGACGGGCCGCTCCCCTGATTATTTGCCGTACACAGAGCCTGTGGCTGTCACAGAGACAGTTGTTATTTATAAAGACACCTATTCAGTGATAACAGCCAGATAATAGGGGAGTTTTATTTGTGGTATATGCTTTAAAAAAAATAGCTTACAGCACCTTTAAGCCATAAGTGTTCCAGCCGTGTATGTAACGATAATGATCGATACGCCAGCTGAGCTCTTCTGTTGAACTCTTGGCTCGGAACAGAGTTGAGGAGTCAGCATTACAATCGAGTAACATTAAAACAACTAAGTTAGAGTTAAAGTACTAGATAAAGTTAAGCGTCGCGTTCGTTCTGTGTAGTTAAACTACAGTAGTCCGCCCGCGCGTGTAAGCGTAATGTCGACTACAGCATAACGAAGCGTAATACAGCATTATGACGCCATTTCTGTGCCACACAACTGCAGTCGCTTGACATCGACATTCTTAACATTGCGACGTTCAGCGCTGCTTTGAACGTAACGTACAAAGGAACTAAATCTGCCCCCTGTTCTTTATTAATGCAAGCCGTGTTGACTTCACGAAGTGGGACGGTAGCGACATCGAATAAAATGTCGCGGAGGGAGAAAACACGCGAACTAGACTGTAAAAATCACAAAGAGCTTTCAGTGTTTAAATGGAGGCGAAAAAGCTCGGCTACAAAATGCTGACGGCTTGCGTGCAAACACGCTCAACACAACGAACGATCCGAACAAGGTCAAGCTAAACGGGGTTTGCACAACTTGCTCCGATCGGGGAAAACGGGATTTATTTGCTTTCGACATCAGAGAATGGAAAACAAATGCGTCGCTGCGAGACGTAACGACAATGTCACCTCAAACAATAACTGTCGCGTCCAGACGTTTTTCGAACAGCCGTGTCGTCGAAACAGAACCGTTTATCTTCGTGAATGTAACTGTCTTCGCTGACAACTAACGTTAGGGATCAAATCGGCTCGTTTGAGAACTACCTCGCCAGCCATTTCTGCTCGCGCTCAAAGATCCGTAAAAACCGACGTCGAGGTTAAAACATAATAAACACGGCGTTTACAGAAGATGCGCGATACTGGAACGCGTCGGGGTCGCAAACTGCAACGACGTTGATTCATTCAAAGAGACAATGGTTGCGGGCGAGTTCGCAAAGAGCGAGTGAAACATCCCAGCTTCATACATTTAACGATACCCTGTCAGGTTTCAACGCTTTTAGTCGAAACATCTCTTAGATCGCACAAAGCCTTACGTAAGGCAGTGTTTCCCCCCCATCAGCTATTTGATGCCGAGCAGCGAAAATAAAGTGGTCGAGTCTTTTCGCGAATTCCAACACAACATCTGCTGTTAAAAGTGGAGCCCAAAGTTGCTGCATCTACTAACTTAATAAACTAATAAAGGCGAACAAAAAGTCTCCCGCTGTTTGGATGCACTATTTACGTCTCTGGCCAGCGTTAACAAAACCGTTGATCGACAGCGCTACGCCTAGCTGTCAAAATAGCGAATAAATAACATTCGCGTAAATAATGCTAACAAGTGCTAATTTAGAAGCTCGACGCGGCGTCGTTTTCTTTCGATCTCCGTCTCCATTAAGACTTTATCTGGTCAACACAACGTCCTACCTGATATATCCGACAGAGCACGATATTCCTGCGGTAAATTAGTAATCCATTGGAGAATAGCGGGAAACCATCGACGATCAGCGCTGGAAACGTCGTCCGAAAATGTAGGGAAGGTGTCGGGATGCGAATCCTACAAAAATCATTCCGCACTCGTTTTCGGTGGTAATCCTCTCCGCTTCTGAAACGGACTGAAGGATACACAAACCTCCCACTGTCGAACCGCCCCGTCCGTTTCTATTGGAAGGTGATCCGTCTCGGCGTTCCTTTAATCGCAAAGATACATGGGACTTGTATGCTTTAAATGGAACACTCGCGTTGGGACAATGGAATACACAATGATGACGTAAACTCCATTTCCCATAGTTCAATAGCGAGTGGAGAAACATCGTAAGCCTCCGCCCACTTTCACGCGCCTGCTCTTTGCGTACAATTACATTTGACGATCAAGTAAACGTTTATTTGAATAAATAAATAAACAATAATCCGGTCCTTATTTATTTTATGCTCTCATTTAATGTTCAGCCATTTTCCCGAGGCACTAAAACACAGCAGCATTTGTTGTCCTTAAAATAACTATGAGACTTGCATGTTTTTAAAATTATATTCACGAGAATATAGTAATAATAACAACATTCAGGGTCATCTTACACAATCTAGCACTACATCTGCACAAAATACTTTGTATTTACTTATAACACAGTGGGGAAAAAAGATCCACAAATATCAAACATCTTACATGGGTATCAATATGTTACGTCTGCAGAAAATTAATGTTTAAAATACATTTATTAGTAAATGTATATATATATATATATATACACACACACACACACACACACACACACACATATATATATACACACACACACACACACACACATATATATATACACACACACATATTTATATATATATATATAATGTTTAGTAAAAGTTATATGTATGCACATGTGTATTAATCAAATTCATATATATTATTTCTTAAAATATTTGTAGTTACATATAAAGTATATTTTTCAAATATATATAATATTAAAACTTAACACATTACATTTTAACTACATCTACTAAACAGAAACGCATACTCAGAATTGCAAGATATATAGTCATTATTCTTAAAAGTTATGATTATGTGGGGAAAATATCCAAACATTTTTTATTTTTCATTCTTTGACAGAAAAAAGCCTCCAGATTTAAATGAGTCAAACATCTTGTTTTGATAGGTTCACCGAGGACAGGGAAGAAATAATGACAAATCATAAAATACTGCAGTTAAGACACCAGAATATCCATGTTTCTAAACAGAGAAAATAAAAGTGGTCTTTACTCCCTAATCTCGACTGTTGACAAGAGACAAAGCTAACACAAAACACTCGGAGAGCAGCTTCTTTCTCAGGACTGGAGATCTAGGATGAAACATACAGGATTTATCCGGTCTCTAGATCAGCAGAAGTCCTGTTCTAAACCTAATAACATGTGTGTAGTTACATATATATGTTACTAAATATTAATCCTGTTCTAAACCTAATAACATGTGTGTAGTTACATATATATTTTACTAAACATTACTAAAGTATATTATTAAAATATATATAATATAAAAACATGTAAAACATTGCATTTTAACTACATCTACCATATTTCAATGCTGCTTCAGGGGCAAAAAAAGAAATAAATGTCTTCAGGCCCCGCCCACTTTCTGCGCCTGCTCTCTGTGGATTGCATGGCGTATTTAAGCGCGAGCAGCAAGGATGAGTGAGCTTCCTGTTGAACCCAGACGTGACAGATCAACCGAAGGCTCTCTGAGGCGTCTTAAAAACCTATTCTACATCCACAGAACGGGATATTACAGTAATAAGGAGGATACGGTGACGTATTGATCGTGTTTTTAATGAGCTGTGAATCGAAGTGGAGTTAAATTGTCGTCTTTGGCTAACTGGCTAATGCTAGCGAGCTGGCTGTCAGAGGGAAAAACATTGAAAGCGGAAGAGTGACGTGCTGGATTACGAAAGCGGAAGTGCTAGATTGTCGATCTGAAAGGTGGGTGGGGCATCGTTTATTTTACGGTCTGTTTGTTTTTTTCTTAATATGATTTTTATAATTAAATATACATTTATAAAAATACTAGTAATAAAAATTAACCTAATAATAATAATAATAGACGTTATTGTAATTTATCAGTGTTGTTTTAAATGTACATTTACAATAATATTAATTTATAATAAGAATAATTTACAAGACATAATTATCATTAGTTATATTATTATTATTATAATTGTACATTTAATAATACATGTTGTTACTATTTTATTAATATACATTAATAATAATAACAATGTTATTATGATTATCAGTAACGTAGATTTAATAAGGAATGTTATTGCAATTTTTTATTGTTCTAAATTTGCATTTGTGAATATTACATGTAGTTATATTTAGCTCATTTGGCAAATAATCAGTGCATTTACATCATAAAAGCAAGTTTGATTATGATGATCATCTTTTTTTGCTAAGCTGTTTATTTAACACATAAGATTTGTTAAACCTTTCCTTGGTAAATAAATGTCATTGTATGTTTGCTAATAATACAAGACTTTCTCTTCAAGCCTCACGGTGAAGGCTGAAAGCGGAGCGAGAACGGGGAGCCGTTGTTTTATCATGTATGATCCGTCTCAACTGTCTGGTTATGATTTCATCACTAGCATGAGGAAAACCACATCTGAAAACCACATGGCTGATCTTATGAATGCAGTGTTATTAGGTTTAAAACAGGACTTCTGCTGATCTAGACTGGAGAAATCCTGCATCCTTCATCCTAGATCTCCAGTCCTGAGAAAGAAGCTGCTCTCCGAGTGTTTTGTGTTAGCTTTGTCTCTTGTCAACAGTCGAGATTAGGGAGTAAAGACAACTTTTATTTTCTCTGTTTAGAAACATGGATATTCTGGTGTCTTAACTGCAGTATTATAGTTGTATTTTATGATTTGATTCAAGATTATTCGTCACATACACAATTATACAGAATATAACCAGCAGTGAAATGTAAGTCAGGTCCGCTCCATGGACAGTGCAATTATATGTAACACAATATATATATATATATATATATATATATATAATTTATAACAGTAAATAAATATTTGTTCTGCATATCGGTTATCGGGTACATAAACATGCAAATAATCGGTATCGGTAATAAAAGAAATCAATATCGGTCGATCACTAATATAAACGCACGATTCTAACATTCTGTCCTTGCGAATCTAAACTCAAATTTCTTGTTTTTTATGTTATAAATCAGAATTGCTAGAAAAATGTCTGAATTGAACTTTTATTAAAGTGTCGCAATTACCTTTTTTTTGACCCTGTGGCGGAAACACGCTTCCATTGAAAACTGGTCGTGGTTGTTGTTTCCGGTTTGGATCTGTTTCGGCCCGTAACAGGCCCAGAAGAGACCGGGTCTGTTTGAGTGATGGGATGCGACTGCAGAATCATGTTGCTGTCGTGTCCATGAAATTGGTTCTGAGTCGAGTGCTGCGCGTCCATGCTATAATAAATCGCTCCCATTGTTGCATAAACGCTCATCTATTGTTCTGTGTCACTCCAGCTGCTGAGATATATCTCACTGAAAGAAATGACCCAGTTGCATTTAAGAATTGCATTTTGTTCTGCTCAGTTTTTGAGTTTGTAAAATTGATCAGAATGATTTACAGATAATCCAACTAATGCAAGCGTTCATTTTCATTGTCCTTTAATCATACAGTGATTAAACAGGCACGACAATTAAACACCTGATGGTTTAAATAGCAACAGTTTATCTGGTCGCCCTGTAGGATTATTCATTCAAAACAATGAGTCATTAATTAAGCAATAAGCCACTTGATATATTAGTGATTTTTAAGCATGGCTATTACTTCTATTTGTTAATATTCTACTACTTAAAAGTTTTTGTTTTGAAAAACATTTATTAAGCAATGATGCATTGAACTAATCAAAGACATTTGCAATGTTACAAAATATTCTACATTCAAATTAAAATCACTGTTTCCACAAAAACAACGGACAACATTGGTAATAATCATAAATGCTTCTTGAGCATCAAATCAGCATATTATGATGATTTCTGAAGATCATGTGGCACTGAAGACTGCTGAAAATACAGCGCCGCATCACAACAATAAATTACATTTTATACTATATTCACAGAAAACAGCTATTTACATTTTTTTTTTTTTTTTTTGATCAAATAAATGCATCCTTGGTGAGCAGAATCTTACTGACTTCAGGATATTACATTTCATGACACACGATGCATCTTTTTCAATAGTAAATTAAATTACGGTCCACTAAAATAGGTTCCACTTGTTCTGGAACAAATGAAGGCCTGCTTACTGCGGGAAAGCCCCAAAGAGCCCCGACACCGCATGCATAATGCTAGCGGTTTACCAGGAAGCAAAGCAAATCACACTCGGCTAGCAATAACTGGCTGTTAGAAGCCGCTGCGGCACGAATGAGAAAATACTGATCTGTCACCGTCTGTGGAGGCTGTGTTTTTACTCTCACTCTCTTCTCTCAGCAGAAACAGAGGGATGGATGGAGACGAAAGAGCAACTTCTGAAAGGATTCTTCTGGAACCGTACAAGTACTTGTTACAACTGCCAGGTGAGTGCATCTGTTGGGCATTACGCATTTATTTTTGGCTGCATGTACAGTACAGTGACGCAGAAGGAATAAATCACACAAAATACTAATTAATTTACTCATCATGTCATGAAACTGAGACTCTCTTCTGAAGGAAAAACTGACAAAATCTTCACTTTGGAACAGAAACAGACTGAATTATTTGGTTTGTTGTTTGACTGTAAACTATTTTGAATATGTGAAATGAAGAATAGGTTGAAAGCAGTTAGACCTATAATTCAGTGCACTTCAGAAGATTTGAAATATAGTTGCTGAACTTTTATGGTTTATAGAGATTGAGGACTAATATAGCCGTGGCCACCATGAGCTGTCATTGCATGAAAAAATATATAATATAAAATGTATTTATTTATTTTCACTTTACTGTTTTGTGTCTAAAGTAGTAAGTCATTCATATTCCATTCAAGTTTATTTGTATAGTGCTTTTCATGATACAAATCGTTGCAAAGCAGCTTTACAGGAAATTAATTTCTACAATATATTTAGTTGTAGCTTATCAGTCAAGTTGATGTCCATATGGCAGAAATGTATGGTAAAAATCAGTTAATGACGTAATCAAACAGATGATGAACACTATTAACAGCAATGTTGCAATCAAACTTATAGCAGAATTTGGTAGTTCTGTGTGTTGTTTCAGGGTCGGCATCATCTCTTCTCATGTGTTCGGTCATCTCAGATCTTCTAAAGCGGTCATATGATGCGGTTTCAAGTGTTTCTTTCTCTTTGTCGTGTTAAAAGCTGATTGTGCATAGATGAGATCCCTGAAGCTGCAAAGACTAACTTCTCAAAACCAAAGAGATATTCTTTATCAAAGTTAAGACTCGTCCACGCCCCCCTAAAACGCCTCATTTAAACACGCCCCCACATGTCTACGTCACCGTGTGGGGAGATTTGCATAACTCCGCCCAAATTGATATGCCAAGAAGGCGGAGCTATTATTCTGGTTGTAGTGTTGTTGCTGGCGCCATGTCCTGGAGACGCTGTGTTCGTTGTGAAAGTGAAACTACTTTGTTTGGGCGTCCAAAAGAGGACACAACTAGAAATCAGTGTATTTACAACACTGTTCCAGAACAGTTCAACCCAAATATTCGAGTGTGTGCAGCACATTTTACGAAGGACTGTTTCCTGATCCTGGGAGAGTTGTCTACAATGCTGGCTGCACAAATGCTGTTTCTATAAAGTGAGGCAATTCCAGCTTTGCAAGAGCTTTCTGACTCACGTTTTCATATTTAAAGAATTTGCCACCGACTATTCAAATACGAGTTTTGAGCAGTGTAGAGTAGTGCTTGTTGTTTCTCGATCACAAATGCAGACATGGTAATGTTTACACGATGCAACGCATAAATGACAGTACAAGTCATTATAATCAGTAATTATGTCCCCACTGGATTCAACAAATGCCTCTTTTATAATGGGTTTTATTGTTTTTGTGTCCGTAGCATCACACTACGGTAAGGGGTGTAACATTTCCGTCTTACGCTTGAGTTATTCGGCCAATCACAACGCACCGGAAAGCTGGCCAATCAGAGCACACCTCGCTTCTCAGAACGATGAGCTTTGTAACAATCGGAGCGTTTCAGAAAGGCAAAGCATAGAGGAGCAACAATAAAGTACAGTATGTGGAAAATAATGTTTTTTTAACCTTAAACCACATAAACACATTGTATTACACCAAATACACAAAATAATGTTATTTTTAGCAACGTCATATGACCCCTTGGATCCAGACTGAAGCTTGTGTAATTATGGGACGTTAATCCAGAAACAGATAAACAAATAGAGACATAATTAGCGTAGCTGTTGTTCCATCCAAGCAAAAAATATCTGTTCAACCCAAGCTAAAGCATAATAATGTGCGTTTGATCAGATACACCTGCAGTACAAGATTATGAGATGCATTATATGAATGCTTGGCTAAAGAGATGCGTCTTTAATCTAGATTTAAACAGAGAGAGTGTGTCTGAACCCCGAACGTTATCAGGAAGGCTATTCCAGAGTTTAGGAGCCAGATATGAAAAAGTTCTCCCTCCTTTAGTGGACTTTGCTATCCGAGGTACTACCAAGAGTCCAGAGTTTTGTTCCTTAGGGAGCGGGTTGGATTGTAGCGTGATAGAAGACTAGTTCGGTACGCAGGAGATAAATCATTTAGGGCCTTATAGGGTTTGGAACAACATGAGAATAAGGTTTAATTTTTTGAGTGTAATTTTGCTTTAATGTTGCTGAATGTCTTGGATATTAATAGCTTGGCTTGGTCCTGTCTGAAATGTAGGTTAAATGATATTTTAAGAATGGCTTCGCTGTAGGAAAAGTGCTTTATGAAGATGAAGTGGGATTTAATAATGAAATGAGTCGAGTTCACTGTACTACGGTACATTTATTACCGAGTTTTGCTGCAGTCCTAAATGAAACCAATGACGTTTGCTGAAATACTTCCACTTTATTTTGACCTGCTCTAAGCTGGATTCATTTCATTAATATTGATTACTCTTTTAAATTGAATAGAACTTTATGCAAAGTGTTTCTGTACCACTTTTGGCAAGAGTAAACACTAACAGCTGAAAAAAGCTGCTTTAATTTGAGGTAGCGCAGTGAAAATACAGCCTATAGGAGTCTCTGATTCAGGCCTTGTCCTGGCTATGGGTTATGGTCTGTCATTTAAAGAGATAGTTGGCCCCAGAATTATCATTCTGTCATTATTTATTTATAAATAATTTTTGAAATACAAACACATTTTTATTAAATAATGCATTTTTTAACAACAATGAAAATGAAAGCTCAAATGCGTTTAACATATTGGGTATAATATTGTATTTTAGAAAGATTTGTCAATTATATATTATATTATTAACATGCTGTTAACTGATTGTATTTTTGGAAAGCACATTGTACATTTAGTGTATTAATATTGAATAAAGCTCAAATGTGACCGTCTTTGTTCACCACGTTTTATGTGCGATTACCAAATATGATGCTATATTAAATTGGTCTAAACTTTCATTCTGAATAAACGATCCACGATGCATATCGTTGCAGTTTTGTATTGTGCCAGGATATATTGTTAAACCCGTGATTGAAGCTGCTGTCAGTGCTTGACATCTGATGTAATCTGGCAGAAGCATCTGTCATTCAGGAAGCCTGCAGTCAGCACAATGCACAAGAAATGACAACATCATGTGTCTGTTATTAGCTGCTCCTGCAGTCAAAGCTTCATGAAGTAAAGCCAATAGTATCGTGAAGGACCCCACCCATCCTTCCCACAGTCTCTTCCAGCTCCTAGCATCAGAGCCCGCTCCGCCGAGTACTCAACGGCTTTTCCCCAGGCTGCGAGAGCCCTGAACTCCACTCACACCCAGGGCCGTACCCACCATTGAGGTCCGGAACTCGGTATTTTTCCAATAATAAAAGTTGTAAAATAATAACCTTATATTAAATATACTTTGGTGCTGCCTGGCCAAGAGAACAGCGCCAGCGTTACATTGCAGCGCTCAATGTCGAAGTGTTTGTGGTGGATGGCCAATCAAATCAAGTAGGCGGGGCCAATCAAATCAAAGTAGGCGGGGGCCAATCAAAGTAGGCGGGGTTTGTGTACACAAGCGCTAAGTGTATAAACTGCAGCTCGACGCCTCAGACAGTTATGAAGTGCAAGATATACTGTAAGTACTAAACCAATATTTCCCATTTGACCGCTATTTTAACAAGTCCACACATGTAGGTCAGGAAAATCTACATTTCCACAGGGGAGCATGCCCCCGAACCCCCCTAGTCATCTTATTTTGGGACCTCTGTATTTATAAAAACCTGCGTACGGGCCTTGCTCACTACGCCACTCTCTGAAACCCCAAACAACCTCCTGAAACATGGACCATCTCACCTCCCCAACCTTACCACATCACAGGAAAAAAACGGTCACACTTTTATTTTTGTGCAATTCAAAGTGTGCTACACACAGGTGAGCGGGCCTGCACAAGCCACCTGTAGTAACACACTCTCCTCTATTTGCACTAGACACTTTCACACACTACTGTGTGCACATAATCCCACAAAAGATATGTGTTTATATGCTCATGCACTACATATCACCTTACACGGTTCCCCAGCCAGCTGCTTGAATGTCTCTCTTTGTGCACATGTACAGTATTTGTGAGGCATTTGTACAGTTTATGTATAGGTAACCACTTTTATATATAGCATATGCATAGTCAAATCTGACAGTAGGTCAGTTGTGTATAGGTTTATGCTGTTTTACTTAATTGTTGTATGTCTGTATTCATGTAGCACCGTGGTCCTGTGAGGCACGACATCTCGTCCCACTGTATGTCCACACATGTAGCGGAATGACAATAAAGCTCAACTTGACTTGAACTTAAAAAATAAAATAAAAAATGAAGCATGCTGATAGAGATTAGTGAAAGAACACACATGAGATTCTGTAAGAGTCACATGTTGTTAAGCACTATTTGTGATGGGGTTGGTTTTTGTGTACTTTTAGACATTGCAGTAGCTTATAGCTTTAGTAGTAACCCAAGGTGTAGTTCTAGTATGATACGTTACTATAGTGTAGGCTTATATTTACATTTATATATATTTAAGTCATTTTGTGAAATTAACATGCAAGTTTTTGGTAAAATATAGACGTATTTTACTCTCAAGTGTTATTTTAGTATCATTGATATACTAGTGTAGTCTTTGTTAACATTTAGAGTTAGATTTAATTTGATTTCTTGTCATCTCTTCTGCTTTTCTCTGTTTTGATAGGAAAACAAGTCCGATCTAAACTCTCGCAAGCGTTCAACCACTGGCTCAGCGTCCCAGAGGACAAACTTCAGGTAAGACTTTATGTGTTTCTGTGCAGATGGTATTGTTCAAATATATTACTTTTTCTTGATTTTATTATTATTATCATCAGTGGCGGCTGGTGCTAAACATTTTTTGGGGGGGGGGCGCAAACAAACTGAAAGTACGGGCGATCTGGTCCGAGCTCCTTTATCTTTTTTTTTCTTCATCCGAACGCCTTGTGAACGGTATGTTTGTAAAGATAAAACCGAATTTTCTTTCATCTGGAGATATTGCGCTTGCTTCCACATTAATTAGTTCCTGTTTGTCAACTGACGAGTGGAATGAGAGTCGTTGAGAACGGTCCAATCACATGAGGCCAAACATATAAAAACAATATTGATTCGCTCTAACAACAAAAGTGGGCGGAGCCTGCGCCCCAAGGACAGTTTGAAACCAGCCAATTAGAGCTTAGCCTCAAATCACATGCTTTTGAAAAGTTTGTGTACCTACATACACACTCATTAGTCCGGCACCCCGCACATGAATATGAAAGAAATATCGTTTAGATTTTCAATAAATTATAATATAACTAACAGTAGAATACTATGACTAAATGATTTTATTTAGTTAATATTTGCGATATATTTTTAACTTATTGTTAACATGTTAAAGGGGGCTAACTTGAAGGGGGGGCGGCGCCCCAACGCCCCTATTGACCAGCCGCCACTGATTATCATCATCATCATCATATATGTTTATATTATATAATACCAATAATAATTTCTTATTATCAAATTACCATTATTAATAGTAATAATACAGGGTAAAAATGAATACTACTGTATAATATGTACTTGTGTGTGTGCATATTTATTATTATATAACTTTATATTGGTATATTATTAATAATTATAATACTGGGTAAAAAGTGTGCGTGCATATATATGTATATTTATGTGTATGTAATTTTATATTAATAATACAATTAATACTGTGCAAAAATACCTAATACTGTATGAAACTTTAGATGATTATTTTCATTGTTGTTGTGGAAAGCTCCAGAAGTAAATCTTAAAAGTTGGTTGCTTTAAGTGTTCTGAACTCATACAGTATGTTATCTTTTCATGGGGAACAGACTGAAATTAAGTCTTTATTGATTGATAATCGTTTGCCACAGCTTTCAAATCTCATCCGCATTGGTGTTCATTTGAAAATAATGCCTTAAGTCTGGCACCTGTTTGATGGCTTCTGCTCCAAATGGAGAGAGGTGTTCTCCTTCTGACCCAGCTGAACCGTTAGTACAGATGGTTATTAGAATAGTTTTAAACATGCATTTTATGTGCCAGATGACGTATTTACATTGTTAAACTGGACACTACCTGACCATTTGTTTATATGTAATGCCCTGCTTTTGTTCGGACTCGTCCTGAATCAAGCATCAAATAATGCATCGATGAGCTACAGGAGTGCTTCTGTTTCTCACACAAAGCTATTGTTTGTATGCACATACAGCACCCAAGATACTTTAAGTCAATAAGCTGCTTTGATTTGGTTTAGTTGTACAACATTTGTTTAAATGAATGTGATTGAATTGCTTTTTAAATAACCAGATCTTCTTATACATGCTTTTGATGCTCAAACACATGCAGCCTGTTAGTGGTGAACATTTCTGGTGGGTTAAGAGTGTATGAAAGGACAAAATCTCATTATGCCCGTTAAACCCCTTCATATAGTTATGCCAACAATGCTCTACATGCTAATGCTAAACAATCGAGCAGATTTGCAGGAGCTGGAAACCATAAGCTGGCTGGATTTTCTGTGAAAAAAAAAAACTAAATGCAAAATGTAATTCATTTTTTGGCTCTCCAGCTGTTTTCTCTCCAGCATTGCAGATATCTGTACCGCTGACCGATGCAGAAGGACACTGTGCAATGATTATTAGATGTTGTCCGTGGCATACTCGTAGTACAGCACTGGATCGTGTTGGAGCAGAGGACTCTTAATCAATGAAAAATCATTTGAGAGCCGCTGAAGAGGTTTTAAGTGTTTTGTGTTGCAGTTTTGAATTCATGTGCTTCTATTTCTATGCTACTGATTGTTAAAAATAGAGTTTTCCCTTTCAAAAGGTTTGGTTTAAAGAACCGTTCTCAA
>QVTF01006464.1:5000-27336 GCA_003573665.1 Oxygymnocypris stewartii
GCGTATCATATGTACACCAAAGTCAATTTCACGCCAAATAGAAACAGAGAATCGTGCTACTGATACGCATTTCCATGAGACGTCACCGGACTCATTTAGAATTGGAACAACATAAAAATAACATTTATCTTAAATGATGACCTTTCTTGTTTACGAGTTGTGACTTGATCCCCTACTCATGGGTGAAGGGATAGTTCACCCAAAAATGAAAATCCTGTCATCATTTACTCACTCTCAAGTATTTCCAAACCTGTATGAATGTGTTTGTTCTGAACACAAGGAAGATATTCTGAAGAATGAGGGAAACAGCAGTATTTCTTCCTTCTATGGAAGTCAATGGTGCCCAAAACAGCCTGATTACAAACTTTCTTCAGAATATCTTCATTTGTGTTCAGAACAAACACATTCAAACAGGTTTGGACCTACTTGAGGATGAGTCAATGATGACAGGATTTTCATTTTTGGGTGAACTATCCCGTTGACAAATAACATGGACTCAGCTATTACTATAATATAGGATCTAATATTCCCATTAACTGTCTAAAAGGTGTTTTAGATGTTTGTTTTTCTGCGAATGTTAATGGAACATGTCATTGATCATTTGCAGACATTAGAGGGATGCTACATTTGAATGTTCTCCGAACATTCTGAAAAAAGTGGTAACATTTAGAAATGTTACATGAACATCCAACTAAAACATATAAAAAAAATGAATGATGTATAAATAATGCTATGTGCTAATGTTTGGAGAACATTATTGAAGAGCAGATAACAGACGTTTTATTAATGTTACTGCACATAAGCCAAAGTTCTGACGATCTTTCCTGTTCAACTCAATGTTATTGTGTAAGAGAAAGCACATGTTTACATCTTGATATCTCTCATATTTACCCTGTGATCTTACTCAGTTTTCAGACAGTCAGAAAGAAAGGGTTTCTTTAGAAAAGGCCTTGCTATCTTGGTGTACAAAGTCATTTGTTATTTTCCTGAGCGGTTGTTTGCATTATTATTTAGCAGAAGGACTAGCTGGTGCTGAATGTGTTTCACTCTTATAACATAATGACAAAACCCCACATTGTCCTATTAAATTATTAAACTGGTTATATTACAAAGACTTCCTGGTTATAACCAGTGATGTGGTTATTACCTGTGCTGCTGAATATGCCGGTCATACAAGCTTTTCTTTGACAGCTATCGAGAGTGCTAATTAATTTAATTCAATTGATTTAATTCCGCCTGGTGGACTTCTTTGTCTGGTTCATAATACAAGCAGACAGACTCAACAGTTTTGTAATGATAATTGTCCTGGGGTGCATTTCCCTAAAGCATCGTTAGCTAACTATGGTCGTAAGTTCCATTGAACTCTATTGGTAACGATGGAACTGAAACCATAGTTGCTTTTGGGAAACGCACCCCTGATTAGATCTAGTCAAGTTGATGCTCTTTTGAGTTTATTTTGATGTATGCATGTACTTAAATTGATCTACTTCATGCATACATTCATTTACAAACAATGTGCATAAGTTAGCATTCAGAATTTAGATGTTAATGTTGCTCCATTATTTAGAGCAGATTAACCACATTAAAAATTAAAGTACCTTCACGAACCCCTAGGGGTCCTCAGACTAGAATTGCATCAATGTCAGGAGCCACACCCAAAATAAGACACCATCTCAACAATATTGGTCCACAAATCAATGTGATACTTTATTCATAAACCTAAGATCATTGATATTGTATAAATACTCTAATATAATATACATCCTTCAGTTATTTCAATAATAATAACATAGAAATACAGTAATTATAAAAAAGCAACAAGATTATATTAAACGGGCTGTACAAAAATAAATAACGTTTGGATATTCTGTACAAAAAGAAATACCTCATTACAAAGATACCTTCTCAGAAGGCAGGAGAGGATTACTTATGAAGTAGTAGTAGGAGAGAAGTCCCTCACCATATCTCCACACAAACACACAGAACTAACCCACACATACATAAACACTCTCTCTCTTCAGGTATAGAACTTATGCTCTTTGGTCTCCCTCCCCGTTAAAAACGTGATCCTCTTGATCGGGTATGGCTTTGCAAAATGATGATAATATCAACCTAGGAAGCTAAACGTAAAGCTAATGTGCATTGTTAAACTTAGATACGAGGAAATGCATAATACCTGTTGTGGTGTTTGATTAGCAGCATGTGTGCCTAGCTGAGGTGAGATATGGCGTTGGTTTTGGCAAGAAAAATGCATGTGTTAAATATGTGCTCTGAGCCAGAGTTTGCGACTTTGAAATGGAGAACCACTAGAGGGCGTTTTATATAACACCACTACTAATTAACTCTTCTGTTATTGCTCTTGACCCTGACAATAGCTCCTATATGTTCCTATATGCTCTCTTGTGAAAAATAAATCATGTCTGTCTAGTCCAGCTCAGACAGACGGTACAAATGCATAGCTTTTTCATGCACTCTTTCATTAGTCATCATACACACCCATGCACACTCAAAATCTAACATGCATGACATCACTATTCAAAGCAGCAGAGGTGTCCGTATTCTCATCCTTAATCACAGCTGTAAAGACAGGTGCACAGTGTGCCAGCTTTGTGCCCCCAGTGTTGGATGAGTGGGATTTGAAACACTGAAAGAAGTTTACTTGCAGTCTCGGTCATAAGGTGCCCTTTGAATCCAAAACCTGTGTTGGTCGGCACCAGATGTGCAAGGTTACAGCTGTTCGACGTTAATTTCGAGCCTCAGTGTTCAGTTTCAACAGGGAGTCATGTTGCACAAATCCAGGAGAGGTCGTGGTCGATTTATTGCATTGCAGCTCTCGTTAGGCAAAGTGCGGCCGTCGTGTCCGATGCAGCGCAGAGGGCGCTTGCGAAAGCCTCTGCCACAGGTTTTGGAACAAGCGGACCACTCCCCGAGCAACCAGAATGGGCAAACGTGCAGAGCGCAGGGTTGCGAAGACACAGGGCGCAGCCCTACAGGACAGTCTTTTGATTCGCGGCCATATGCATCAAGACAGATGACGTCTCGATTCTGTATACCACTGCCGCAGGTCTTCGAACAAGGTCCCCATTCATGCAGAGCCCATTCAGCATCTACCGTTTCACTAATAACGTTAATGGACGGCCGTTTTGACCCACTGGGGCGTGGTGCAAAGTAGCTGTATTTTACGCGAGGTCGGGGGGAATCACCAACCGACAGTATCTGGATGGTAAGAGGCTCAGATAAGGGAGCAAAGCTTCGCAGGCGCTCTAGCACGGCAGAGGAACCGCTGTATCGCAACAGTGCACCTTTCAGAGAGATATCAGTCTCTAAAGTGGTCAGCTTATAGTCGCCGTTCAGTAGATACGTGCCATCTTGCCTGCGAACTGCTAGGTAGCTATTGTCTTGGAGGCGGCCTCCAAGAGAGCGCTGCTTAACATCTAGGTGCGTGGCACCGGCTGGAATCGTCACTACATCTTGGTGTAGCCCGCTCTAAAGTTCAGAAACAAGCAAAGGTCAGAATAAACTGGAATCTGTGAAGGAGTTTAGAAAACCTCGAACTGGCTCAGATTGCGGGCTTACCTAGCACGTTCCATTGATCCAGAAACTTTCTTGCAAGTCGATCCATCTCCTCCACAGATGCCACATTTGTCAAAACGTTTATTGGAGCCAATGACCCTGTCACAACCAGCTTTCACACACTGGCCTTGGACGCAGACTGAGGTGGAATCTGGGGTGCATGGTGTTCCATCAGCCACCTGAAGGCATTGGAAGGAACATTGGATCATTGGATCTCCAGTGCATCTACTAAACCACTGTTAGATTTTACAACTCAGGCTAATTGGGACACTCACCTTTGGCTTCAGAATGAAGAAGTAGCCTGTTCCCTTCGCTCGGCACACTAACTTGCAGCGGTCCTTGGGAGACACCCCGGCGTACTTCGGCACCCACTCAACCCCTTCTCCTGAGCCAAATAACAACTGAGAGGAGATTTCATTGTGGGCCAAACACTGCTCCTCACGGAATGTCAAACCTGCACAAATAAACACAGTTATAAATCAAGCGGCTTACATGTGGTTTCAGAAACAGATATAGGACCATGCCTTACCATTGTTATCAGGGCAGGTCTCGATGTTGCAGGAGCGATACTGAATTCTCTTGCCCTCACAGTATTTGCCTCCATTTTTGGGTAGGGGATTGTCACACTCCCTGATAGAGTACTGCACACCTCCTCCACAGGTACGGGAGCAATCTCCCCAAGGTCCCCAAGCTCCCCATCCACCATTGACTGGAGTCTAAAACGCAATAGGACAGAACCATTGTCAGTCACAAATCAGAATAACATCAATTCCGTATGGCACACCAAATGGTGCTTACCTGATACTTAGCAGCCTCGGACCTCCTCAAACATTGGCCTGCCACACAGTAGCTGTCAGACCCGCAAGGCGTCCCATCGGCCCACGGAAAGTTCTTGGTTTGGCAGACCAGCAAGCCATTTTCAGTTGTGACCATGCACCAAAGGGCGGCACATGTGGTGCTCTGGTCAGGACAGTGCTGGGACTCCTCTCCAAATGTGAGACGGCACTGTCTGTTGGCATCATAAACTGAACCTGGCAGAGCCTGGGGTAACTGCTGAGGCTTCTGGGGCTTGTCCAGTAAACACTGACCATGGCCATTGTCCAGGAAGGTCGTGACCATCATAGCACTGCAATAAGACCAGGGCTGTAGCTGGTTCAGATTTGACAAGGTTGAGGCCATCATGTGGGTGCTCCATTGGTCGCCGTTAAGACTGGCACATTGTTTGGTATCATCATGGGGCATGTTGAACACGTGACCTATGTGAGAATCACAATTATAACTTGACCTACACCTGCATAGTTTCTAGTTTTTATATAAGAGCATGAGAATATGCTTACCGAGCTCATGTGCAACTGTGAAGGCTGCCTGCAGACCGTCATCTTCAATAATGGAGCAACTTCGATCCGGATCACACGCGGTGCCAACATCTGCCATCCCCAGAGTGTCACAGGAATGAGCTCCACAAAGATCCTGAAAGGAACATGATTTATATGTATGAGCCGTGCTACATAATTATCTACTCACACTCGAAAAACTAATGCTCCAAAATGTGTTTTTGCTGGGATAGAAGAACCATTTTGGTTCTCCAAAGAACCTTCCAGTGAACAGTCCTTTAATGAACAATTTTTTACGAAACATTTTAAAAGAGAAAGAACCTTTTTACACTATAAAGCCTGTTGAATAAACCAGCATATGCTAGTTAGGTATGTTTTGAAGCATGGCTGCTGGTTTAAGCTGGTCCTGAGCAGGAGATAGTTGCTTAGACCAGCATAGGACCAACACATGACCAGCTTAAACCAGCTCATGACCAGTTAAGGACCAGCAGCCAAGCTTCAAAACATACCTAACCAGCATATGCTGTTTTTTTCAACAGGGAAGAACCTTTTATGCCTTTAAAGTTTCCGTGGATGTTCAAGGTTCTTCATGGAACCATTGATACCAATAAAAACTTTCTTTTTAAGAGTGCAAAATGAGACCAGGAGTGATAAACTCACCTGTCTGGTGAACAGCACTGCTGTGTCGTAGTGCTCTGCGTGCCGGTCACTCGATGGGTTGTGCTGTTTTTGCCACTGGCAGAAGTTCCTGAGCGTAAGCGCCGCATTGGAGGACACCTCGGGACCGTGTTCTTCATCGTACACAACAAGAAGCTTCACAACTGCCAGACTGATCGAATTACGAATGGTAGGGTGTCGATATAGACGAGATGCCACTGACATGATGGTCAGCAGATAAGGTTTGAGCCCAGCACCGTGAAACTCCGCCATTGACTGGTCCGCCACAATCATGATCTCCAAATAGCGAGGAGTGGACACAAAGCGCCGAGATCTGTGGTGTGCTGAAGGATGAGAAGATAATAATTAAAGCCATTGGTTAAATTAGAAAAAAAAGTGAAACTCTAAATCAGATTTACCAGAGGGAAAAATGTCAAAAGCCAATAGGCTTTAACTTACATGGGTTAACCATCATTTCCTCCTTCCTTTCTATTGCTAGTCAGCGTCAGGTGATATTAGGAGGAGGGACTTTATTTAGAGAGTGTTTTTTTTTTTACATTTGTAGGCGCCTATGAGTGCAAGATGACGTCATCGATTATCATTATTATTTTTGGTTTTCTTGAAACTTAAAGGTTTTATTTTAAATGCGTGTCCACTTTTATGAGTGCACAGATGCCTCAAATCTATTTAACCTAAATGCAAATTTGATTGGTAATATAAAGTAAAATGGTGTTTTATAGCTGAAAAAATAGCTGAGAACTGTGTAAAAATAGAAAGCTATTGGGAGTTAGTGCTGAGCTTGCTTACTTTTCCATTTGACTAAGCTTCTGCTCCGCCCTGCTAATAACTTTTCCAAACCCTGCGCACTTTCACGAGAAACGTTGGCGGAAACACAATCCTTCTACTGTCCTCCGGTGCTGATCTGCGCAATATGCGGTACCAGGAGGAGAACTTCCCCGTCTCTCCAGCCCATTCTCTCCCGCCTCCCTCTCCCCCACCCTCAACCCTCACCCCTATGTCCCCTTCCCTCCTCCTGCGTATGTGAAGAGATTCCAAGTTAACCCTCGCCTCGCTTTTGGAGACGGCTCGTCTGCGCTTAAGAAAAAAGTGTATTCTTTAAGATGCGTTTAAACGGGCTGGCAGAACAGAATATGTGTGCTATTTGCAGTTGATGCATTTCCTAACTAAATTTCGTGATTTGGTGTTTAGTGCGTTAATGCAGACGCAGAGCTCCGCTTAAATCGCTGCTCATGCGCCAGCGCGCACTGAATGACGCGGAGTCACCGAGTTTATTCGGGATACCGGAGGCGTGCGCGAAATATTACCGGAAAAAATCTCAGTAATAATAAAGTAGAACGAAACTTTCCTAGGTACAAGATCGATACATATAACGTTTTACTCTGCAATATCTACCTTTCGACTCAGATGGGATGGGCTCTGTGTCAGATTTGGTTGGTTTCTCGGTGACGCGTTCCTCCTCTTCGTTCACCCCACACTTCGGACCGTTTTCCTCATCCAAGATACCCCGTTTTCTTCTGCGAATGATGTGGGTGTCTCCATCTGAAGCCTCTCCGCTAGCGTTTACGGGTTGGATGAAATACTCTTCACCGCCGACATAGAAGCCGCCTCGCAGTCCGTTGCACAGATTGATCGCCGCAGCGGAAAGTTCTTCTCCGTTCACGGTTCCTGAGAAGAAGCACCGCGCCTCTCCAGCGCTGTCAAACTCCTCGGACTCCGGTTTCCCGACCATTTGGAACACAAACCCAGGCGCTAAAAAGGTCTGGTCCGGTTCCAGATCCAACACCATCTGCTTTCCAAAGACGTCCAAGCGATAGATGCGTCTCTCGGATTGCTTTTCCCGTGCTTCTGCTGTATGGATCGGTTCGGTGTCGTGGGATTCGAGATGGACCGGCACCACGGTGCTCTCCTCCCACGCGCTCTGCGCCGCATTTACGCACAGGGCTGCAACGAAACCCAGTATGAGGTGCAAAAGAGACATTATATTTCCGTTGGGTTCTCAAGAGTGGAATGACAAAATAATAATGCACCCGATGGAAATCCTCACAAAGTTTCAGTTCTTTGAGAATCTGACTCCAAAAGCCGAAGCAAAACCAGAAAACTGCAACAGGTACAAATCCAGAGCTTAAAATGACCTTCGAATGGAAAAAGCCTAATAGAACGATCTCTAGCAGCAAAATCACGAGAAGAGTCTTAAAAGTGGTCTTGGAGAGTTTCTGTCACCTTCTCCTCGGGGTTCAGCTCTCCTTCTGTCTTAGAAGAGAGAACCCCGGCTCTCTATATATGCTCAAACCCAGGACCACCCCTTTCCTGAATCTCTTTTGATCTGCTGCAGCCAAATCTAGTACGCAGCAGAGTGCTGGAGCAGAGCCACAGACAATCATCAATCATCACAGCACACTTACGACCCAATTAACGATTACTATTCAACTCTTTATCAGTCTATGTGCAATTTACATTCACGTGGCGTATACAACTTTAAAACTCCATTCCTAGACTAAGATTAAGCGCAGTGATATGTCAGTATAACAGGTTATTGAGGACATCTTGAGAGAAGAGATAGGAGGCGGCTGACTGGAGCTTCTGCTGCGGGGAACAGGCTGCGGACCGGATTGAAGGGAAAGCCGAGCCGCGGTGCTGTTAAGGTGGACCGCTTCTCAAAACCGGCTTCATGTGTGCACTCAAACTCCATCAAAAACTCATTATGAGTGGATTACCGCTCAGTGTCCGAGGAAATAGTTTGTCTTGCGTGTTTAATGGGCCACATTTAATTTAGTCGTTCAGGGACCCTTTAAAGAAAAAGTATATGCTGTCCAAGAACAAACCCAAAGTGTTCCGAGTTACAGGAACATAATGAATATGGCGTTATTAAAAATAAAGATTCACTCTGATTATATGATCAAAAGTTAGATTTCATTGTTCTGATGTTTTAGACTTTATGCGTAATAATGCTAAATCTCTGACTGAGAAAGAAAGATATTGGTTCAGAAGTGACATATATATGAATCAATATGCTCATATCTGCATGCATTATTAATAAACGTGCAGCTTTCAGTCAGTCCTCGAGTTCAGAGAGATGACAGTCCACCTTAAAAGCTTTTTGGAACCAGCTGGGTGTTTAAAACATGTTTTTAAGTTCAACACAAACCACTAGATGGAAGCAGAACTTAATAATTCATTCCTTCGCGTTTGCTGTAATGTCAAACCACATAATAACATGGACTTTTTCAAGATTTATTTAAGTATATATTCTCCCTGCAGTGCCTTAAATCATATTTGATAATACAATTGCATGTATGATACTTATACAAGTAGCCTATGTGATATAGTAAGCTATAATAAATTATAAGATTGATGATGACAGATAAACTGTGCACCACAACTTAATTATAATTAAGAATACAAATAAAACACAATATATATTGGAATGTAAAAGGCATGATCAGTTCATGTTTGGTTTTATGTGGATTTAATATTATTAAACTTTTCCTCATTTAGCTGAAGCAGGTCAGACAGCAGGTGGCGTCCCAGCATCATATATCATCTCATCTGGTCTATTCATATCAATCTGTGTTAATATTACATTCTGCTAAAACTAGTGTACAGTATTGCTACGAGTATTTCAGCACTACAAACACATTTGAGAGAGTCTGCTGTATTTTAAAAGCATATAGGACACGTGCTGAATACATTTTATTAATGTCCCTGTTGAGTTTTGAAACTATATGTTCAAAGTGTCCAGTTTTGTAATGTTTTAAAATGGTTTTTATTGTTATTCAACGGTTAAGGAACCACTCTATTGTATCAGTTTGCAAACATGATGTGAATGCTACTTTTGAACATTCTCTGAACGTTCTGAAACAAATTGTAACATTTAAAAAATGATACATGTCCAACTAAAATAAAAAATTAATTCACGAAGGAAAAAAATGAATGAAGGACGTATAAGTAAAATGTTTTGAGAACATTATTAAAGAGCAGATTACTTTGAACAAGCGTTCTATTAATGTTACTGGAAGAAGGTTTGTTCATAACTTTGAGAGAACGTTCTGAGAACATCTGTTCGCTGGGACACACTCTGTGTAGGACATACTCAAGCGTGACATGGTTTGTTCAGAGGAAAATGATCATGTTTAGATGCTGTTCTTTTACAGCTCAGAGACCCGTTTCAGAAAGGAGGTTAATCGAAGACTATGTTAACCTGGAAATGAGGGACAATGCTTTTCTTGGTGTTTTGGAATCTAAATGAAGAGTTGGATCTCTAGTTGGTGGAGTTGGTGCACCACTGTAACACCAGTGTATTTACATGGTAACTCCTCAGCTGTCCACCTAATATCAAATGCAACATTCTGGACACCAACCATATTTTATATGTAAAGCAAAACATTTTCTTTGAGGGGTGTACTTACTTTTGTGCCCAGCGGTTTTGACATTAATGGTGTGTGTTGAGTTATTTTGAGGGGACAGTAAATGTACACTTATACAAGCTGTACACTCACTGCTTTACATTGTAGCAAAGTGTCATTTCTTCAGTGTTGTCACATGAAAAGTTATAAAATAGACGTGATAGGTGTACTCACTTCTGTGAGACACTGTAACATCAGGGATGCAGAGTAAGACAGCTGCATGTATGCAGCGCGGTAAGGAAAGTGTGGCTTGCTATCACGCTCTTTCTGATCATTTTTGTGTAGTTAAATGAGCACAGACCCATCGAAAATGAAGCTGTTTACTGTATGGACAGCTGTTAAATGTCCAGTGTCCTTCAAACACAAAACAGCAGTTGTTTTTCCTCCAATACTGGTATTGTGGCCATCCTTTTCATCTGTTCTTCATTATGTTGTGAGTCTTCTTAGAAGTCAAGAAGAAGAGTAGAAGTCAAATGTTTATTCATAAAGCTACTCTAATTAAGAAATTGAACTGTTTGGATTAAACTAGTTTTAATTATGTGAAAAGAGTATTAGACTGTGGAAAAGCTGCTGCACATTGAAATAGACACTGGATGATATTTATATTATATATTTCAAATGTTTGTAAAGTCTTGTAGCGTACACCCATGAACATTTTATGTGCTTAAAGCTTTACCTGATTGAATTATGTTTTATACTTCATGTTTATTTTTATTTTGCCTGTGGGAGATCATGAAAATGAATATTCATTCAATAACTTACCGTTCTGCCAGTTTTCACCTCTGATTTTAAAACAGTGAATTAAGATCTCAAGAGTTTCCCATCTCAGGGTAAGTTAACATTACATGTTTAGAGTTGGTTGAACCTCCTTTCGGGCCCTTGAGACTTAACTTTGTGTTTTAATACAAGCATCATGTTCGTGTCAGATGTTTCTCCCAAAAGTCGAAATAAAAACAGACCCAGATGAGTCACTAGTTCATCCAATCTAGAGCTTCAAAATGAAGATGGAGCATCTCAAAGGTTGGACTTTATGTTGAGATAAGTCTATATTAAACGCAGTTACTAATTAGTGTGACTTGATTAAGCAGTACTTCTCATCTCATCCAGTAACCAAAGACTAATAAAACAGCCTATTAAAGAAAGTTTATAGTCTGAATAAAGTAGCTTCGGTGTATTTTCAGTATTTCACCATCATCTCTGCAGTTTAATGGTGTTTCACCTTAATAAACAGATGTTGGTTTACATCTATTTTATTGATCTATAATCTGATTTAAAGCTGTTTCATGAATCGTTCGGTGTCATAACAGTTTTAAGTTTCACACAAAATCCATTAAAAGCCAATAAAATATATTTAATAGAGATGTTTACCTTTTTTTCTCAAACCAGTGTCAATAAACAGCAAGTTCCTATGTGACAACTTACCCCATATGGGTCAGCGTGTGCTAAATGAAGTGTGACAACTTGCCCCTCTCACTCCTTTTTGCTCTCAAAACAAACTCTAGTCTTGCAGTTTAGTCTTACAGCAAACTGCTCATTCATATCTCATTTAAGATGAAGCAATGCTTTAATGAAGCGCTGTGTTGTATGTTTAATAGAGGTTCAGTAGAAGAAGTGTAGAAATATCCTCATGTGCTCTCATGTACTTTAACAGGCCTGTTTATTGATTCCATTTCAGAAACGAGTTATAAACTAGATGGATATCTCAGCGAGGCAACAAATGAATCAATAAAACGTCAACTTTTAAATATAGCACTTTGTTTTATATACACTATATTCATGAAGATGGCTAAAAAACACAATTTTCTTCAAAATAAACTATTCTGCTCACTCATATTTCTATTTAAAAGAATTTATGCGACAAAATGAGCATAACAATAAATAAAATCATCCCGTGTTGTCTTTTTTTCACATACCAGTACAAACAATAAGTTATAAAATCAGTGCTGTGTATTTTCAGCCGGTAAACATGGAGTAAACGGATGAAATCCTGGAAAAAGTGGACTGAATCACATGAGTTCATTCAGTTACTGCATCTGTGTGAAACAAATGAAACAACGGCAGCAGGTTTAAAGTCAACATGAAACGCATTCACAACCCGCTGCGCTTCTGTAGCGTGACGCACTTCTAATTGAAACTCGATATATGATGAGAAAATAATAGTGCAAACTTTTGCATTTCTTTTTATTAATTGTATTTTTAAACTAATGAGATGGTGTCAAATGATATCAAATTACTATGAAAGATTATATTATATAATAAGTGCAGGAACATGAATGAAAGTTAATCGAGTTGAATCATGCTGACTTGAAACTGATTTCTGCTGCTCATAAACACACACACACACACAACACAGACACAGACACAGACAGACACACACACACACACACACACACACCACACACACACACACACACACACACACACACAGACACAGACACACACACACACACACACACACACACACACACACACACACACACACACACACACACACACACACACACACACACACACACACACACACACACACACACACACACACACACACGAGTCACATGCATGTTATTGAACGATCTGAGCACACGTCACATATCTGAGAAGTGGTGCTAATATGCAAGAGCGTTTGCATATGTATTGCATATGAAGCATTATTTTCTGCAGAGCTTCACGGTCTGAGAAATGAAGTTATGAGGTTGAACTGAGGTGAAAAATGATTCAAAGGAATGTTCCGGTCTCAATACAAGTCAAGATGTTCATTAACACAGAAAGTCATTTCAATTATAAAGATTGTGTTTACAGTATCTTACAAGGGAAGTCTATGACAAGACATTGTATCAGAATGCAAAACATATTTCTTCTTCTTAGTATTTATATCTTGTTTTCCAGTATAATTATCTAACATTTCTTGAGTCAGGATGCATTTACTTGATAAGAAAAACGACCAAAGATATTTTGTCTTATTTTCTGAAAATATTATCGCTTAAAACTAGTAAAAATATCTGCCAATGGGGGAAGAAAAATCATCTTAATTCAAAAGCTAAACAGGTTTATTTTTCTTACCACACTGGCTGATATTTCTACTTGTTTTAAGCAAAAACTAGCAACATTTGGATAATATTTTAAAGCATCCTGATTCAATAACCTTTTGATATTTATATACTAAAAAACAAGACATAGCTATTAAGGAAGAAAGTATTTTTTTTGCAGTGCATAATGTCAGAAAACACATCGTTTTGAATAAGACAAAAAACTAAACATTATATGTCACTTGTCTGCGCATTAACATTATAAGAACATGTCAAAGTAACTTCCATCAGTAACACATGACCAGACGTTCATCTGCACAGAACAGAAGTCTCCCAGCTAACAGAAATATGTTCTAAGTACGTTGTGCTAACGTTACCATAAGGTTATGAAAATGTATTTAGTTCAAAATGTCCAGTTTTGAATTAGAATGTTAAGGAAACGTTCCATTTTAGGATTGTGCAAACATTAATGGAATGTTACTTTTGAATGTTCTCTGAAAATTCCGAAACAAATAGTAACATTTTAAAAATGTCAGATGAACATCCAACTGAATTTTCTTTTTAATTCCATGAATGATGTATAAATATTTTTTTTGTGCTAACGTTTTGAGAACTTTATCAAAGACCAGATAACTTTATCTGTTACTTTAATTGTTCATAACTTTAAAAGAACCTCGCTAGAACTTTTTAAAAAAAATTATTGTTAGCTGGGCTTACGGTTCAAGTTACATAGCAATTAGTATACAGGTTTTAATAAACATACATGTTTCACATTTCTGCTTTAACCCGTGTGTTTTCTTGCCTCATAGACGTCCATTGTAAGTGTTTCACTCTAAACAAGTTTTTTGTTTGTTTTAAACCCGAAACATTCCCATGAACACGTAAACGGCTCGACTGTGAGCGAGCGAGCGGCAGGCGTTACTGCGAGTATCGAGGGCACACAGTGTCGTTTGAGCCCTGAACACAGAGAATTACATACACACATTTACAAATCAGAGCCCTGTTTAGTTTGTCTGTAACAAAGAAAGGAAGATCAGTTCATTGTGGGAGTTTCAGACTCAAACGGAGGAACAAACACGTCGACGTCAGCTCAAACCCTGAAAACGAGCTCAGGAACGGACCGTCGGTCAGTCATATTCCCAGTTTGTCTTGTCTTATGAGATTCACTCTGGAAAATCAGCATTCTGCGTGGACCTTTCACTCCTGCAGTCGAAGCTTATTTCTTATGGGTGATACTGTATCGGACCCTTAACGGGACGTTCACACTGACAGCGATCAGTACATCTGTTGACAACTTGGTCCGGCTTTATGCAAATAAGCTCGATGACGACCAATGGTGCGCAGACTGAAATAGTCGAATACTGCAATCAAGTAGGCTGGCACGGTAATCTGACAATCCTATTTATTTAGCTCCGAAAGGTTCTCATTTGAGAAATTACTTTTTAGATTTCAGAATCAGAATTATTGCACTTTTGCGCAAGTACAAATCAAAAAGAAAATGTGATTATGCGGTAACACTTTATTTTAAAATGTCATAATACAGAGTAATTACCTAATTAAGTACTTAGTAGTAGCCGTAGTACTTCGATTAAACAAAATGCACTTACCATGTAACTAAGTTATGGAATAGCCTGTACTTAGTTTGTAATTATGCAGATGTAATAGACAGTTACTGTTACACATATGAGTCTGTTACACAGCTACCAACCAAAAGATTGTTACATATGTGTTGCAGACTTTATACAACGTAATTATAAATTTACGTACACAAACATAAGCTAGTTTAGTTACATGGTAAGTGCATTTTGTTTCATGTAAGTACAACAGCTACTTTACTGTGTTACTCTGTATAATGACATCTTAAAATAAAGTGTTACCAATTATGCTTTATATCGTGCAGCCGTACAGTCGAGTTAGAATGGCTACTGAAGTTGCGGTCACATTAGCAAAATTGTCTAATGTCTGATGTCTATAAAGTAGAGATGTATAAAGTCCCACTCACACTGAAGTCACTTTGAAACCAAACAGTTTTATGTTGGTCAATGAAAAAAAAAGTGTAACCTAAGTGGGTAAGTTTTTCACTCATTCGTTGGAATCCAATTGGCATGACTTGATTTCACAAAGCAATGGTACATGTGATTGTAACTTAACATTAAACTCTACAGCACTGGTTTAAATCACTGGCAGTGTGACCTTAAGGGGCGTGGCTTTGAATCAGTGGGTGGGGCTTTGGTAAAGGGGCGTGGCTGAAAGTTGCCACATTCAAGGCTAGAGCTAAAGCTCCTTGTCTGAGTAACAACTCAATTGCGAACACTAGCAGGATTCAGAAAGTTTGTCTGATGTTTTTTGCACATGATATTGATACAGAACGTTAAGCTAATGTTCCCATTAAGTAAATGTTAAGGGAATATTCAATTTTATCATTGGTATGTGATGTCAATGTGAACATATTTGAACATCTACAGCTACATCCTCAAACACTACAGCAATGATTTAAATCACTGCCAGTGTGAACTCGAGGGGCGTGTCATTTGTATAGAGGACGTGGCTTTGTCAAAGAAGCGTGACTGAACATTGCCACATTCAAGGCTAGAGCCAAAGCTCCTTGTCCGAGTCACAATGCAATACGATTTGCAAACATTAGCAGAAGTCCACAGTCATCGGAACCGCATTTATACAAATGCAACTGCAATGGTTCAGTCTACGTGCTCTACAAAGCCGAACCAGAAAGTTAATCTGATTTAGCGTTTTGATTTTTGGACATGATATTGATAGAGATGGGCCCCAAAAGAGCCCATGTCACACCTCTCTTTGTCTCCCTGCACTGGTTCCCGGTTGCAGCTCGCATCAAGGTCAAGACACTGATGCTTGCATATAGAACAACCACAGGCTCAGCACTCTCTTACTACCACTCACTTATGACAATCTACATCCCCTCCAGAATCCTGAGATCTGCGAGTGAGAGACGCTTCGTGGTGCCATCACAGAGATGCACAAAATCACTTTCCAGAACTTTTTCATTCACCGTTCCTGGCCGGTGGAATGAACTTCCCACCCTATCCGGAATGATGAGTCCCTGGCAATCTTCAAGCAACAACTGAAAACTCATCTCTTCCGTCTTCACTTGACTTCTGCTTCTTCTTCTTCATAAAAAAAACAAAACAAATAAAACCCACCTTTGCTCTCTGTCCTTAACCTCTCCCTGTCAAGCTAATTTTGCTCTGAACAATGCCTGAAATGTTGTATTAGAAGCACTCCCTGTGACGGTTTGCCTCTTTATAATATCGCTTATTAGATTCCTCAATTGTAAGTCGCTTTGGATAAAAGCGTCTGCTAAATTAATAAATGTATATGTAAATGTAGAGAACGTTACGCTAATGTTCCCATAAAGTTATAAAAACATTGTTTGTGGTTGCATTGGTTTTGTGAATGTTAATGAAACATTACATTTTATCAATAGTAAATGTGAACGCATCTTAACATCAAACACTACAGCAATGGTTTAAATCAAGCCCGTGTGAAGTCAAGGGGCGTGTCGTTTTGAGTCAAAGGCGTGGCTTTGTAAAATGGGCGTGGCTTACAATTGACCCATTTGAGACCAGAGCCTAAAAAGCTACAGCAATGATTAAATCACTGCCAGTGTGAAATCAAGGGGTGTGTCATTTGAACGAAGGTCATGGTTTTATAAAAGGGGTGTGGCTGAACAGCACCACATTCAAGGCTAGAGCTAAAGCTCCTTGTCCGAAGTTACAACGCAACATGATTGCAAACGCTAGAAAAATCCCACAGTGATTGGAACGCAACTGCAACGGTTCAGTCTAAGTGCTTCATGAAGCTCAGTCAGGAAGTTTGTCTGATTGAAGGGTCCTCAAATGTTTTTGTTTTTAGAACATGATAAATGATAAAGAACTTTATGCTAATGTTCCCAATAATTTATGAAAACATTATTTCTGAATGTTTTTAAATGTCCATATGTACATTTTTTTTTCAAAACGTTTAAAAACTGAAGGTGCGTGCCGTTTTGAGTCAAAGGCGTGGCTTTGCCAAAGGGGCGTGGCTTACACATCTGAGGCCAGAGCCTCAAAATCTACAGCAACGATTAAATCACTGCCAGTGTGAACTCAAGGGGCGTGGCTTTGTCAAATGGGCGTGGCTGAACATTGACTCATTTGAAGCCAGAGCCTCAAGCACTATAGATTGGTTTAAATCACTGCCAGTGTGAACCAAAGAGGCGTGATTTTGTCAAAGGGGCGTGGTTAGCCATCACCACATTCAAGGCTAGAGCTAAAGCTCCTTGTCCGAAGTCACAACGCAACACGATTGCGAATGCTAGCAGAATCCCACAGTGATTGGAACGCAACGGTTCAGTCTACGTGCTTCACGAAGCTCAGTCAGGAAGTTCGTCTGATTGGTCCTCAACATTTTTTAATCAGGCAGTGTTTGAAGACTGACGGCCGGGCGCTGAGCGGGCAGCTCTTGGACAGCTTCCCTTGAGGGTCCTTGCATTGCACCGTGCGACTCTGCCAACCCGTATTGCAAGTTCTGGAGCACGTCATCCACGATCCCGTCACCCAGCGCGGCCCCGCAGTCGTCGTCGTCGCAGGAACTTCGGTCGTAAACGTCAAAATCTCCACCGATGACAGCGCCGCGGCTGTTCCCGAAGTCGCAGCGACCGTTCGTGGCGGAAGCGGCATTTTGCGCGGCATTAAGAAGCTGTAGCGGATGTCTAGTGGTTTCTTAGAGTCCGTGGCCAGATCTGCACCACCAGGGTCTCCTGAAGGGCCCCGGGCCCATGCTGTGAAGGGCCTCGTCCCGCTGACTCCAGCCGGTGTAGTTGAGAACGGAGCCGTTGAGGGGGATGATGGTCTCGGACGTGGAGATCATGAACTTCCGTTGAGCAGGTATTCTCCTCCGGGCCGCCGCAGCGCCAGATACGCCGTGTAGCGCGACTGGCCTTTGGTTTTGTACTGTCGGACCTTCAGGTGGGTCGAGCCCTCGGGAACCTTTACCACATCTGTGTAGCCCTTACTGCAGAACAGTGAGACAACATCACATGACTTTAGACAACATCACATAACTTTAGACAACATCACATGACATTATTAGTCAGTAAGTGTGTTCGACTTGAAGCGGCGCTGTGCAGAATGATCAGTGTATGACATCAAAGTACCGCGAGAGCGATTCGAAAGCATAAGGATCCGTCTCAGCGCCGCTTCAAGTCGAACACACCTACTTTGTCTTATTTTGTGTTTTTTGTCTTTCCAGAACAAATATCTAAAAAAAAAAAATAAAGATACATTTTAAGAGTTTGGTTCCAAAACGCTATGAATCCATTTTGATTAATTTGAGTAAAAATGTGTTGAAGAAAGTGGCAAGATGAAAACCACTATCACTATCTGAAACTCTAGCGGAGAAGCAGCAGAGGTCTCCATAAAACTGTACCACAGATCTGATCATGTTCTCTCAGGGAAAACAAAGGATATTGTACCAGGAACATTTCCTACTTCAGTAAATCTACTACTTCTGCGCTCGTGCACTGCAAAAAATCTTCTTTCTATTTTTGTCTTGTTTTCTTGTATAAATATCTACAAATTCTAAAATTAAGATTCAGATACTTGACAAGTAAAATACATAAGATATTAAGTTTGTTTTCTGAAAAAAATTCTTCATTTGGTTAGTTTTGGCTTAAAACAAGCTAAAAGATCTGCCAATGTGGTAAGAAAAATATGGCAGATATTTTAGCTTGTTTTAAGCAAAACTAACCAAATTTGGATAATATTTTCAGAAGACAAGACAAAATAAGTAATTCTACTTGTCAAGTAAATGCATCCTGATTGAAGAATTTGTAGATATTTATATCAGAAAACAAGACTTAGATACTAAGTAAGAAAATATGTTTTGCAGTGTGTCTGAGATCGTGTGTCAGTGGCAACTTCACCATAAACGAGAGAGATATTTGTACCCTGAAGTGATATAAACCTGACAAAACCTCATGACGACGTCCCCGTTGGTTAGGGTTTGGTTAAAAGCAGTGCTCTATCTGTGTGTGTTTTCTGACCTCTTCTTGGTGAAGTTTCCAGCCACTCTGATGCAGCTGTTTCCGTCGCCGCCGCAGACGCCGCACTTGTCATATTGAAGTTTGGAGCCGATGATCCCGTCGCAGCCGGTGCGAACGCACTTTCCCTTCACACACACCGAGCTGCTATACGGCCGGCACTCGGTCCCATCAGCCACCTGTAGGAACACCACACAAACCAAACCTCCATCATCTACCGCTGCTGAAGAAAATATTCAAGGTTTAATAAACAAAGCACTAAAATACCATGTTTTTGGACATGATAATGATAGAATGCATTGCTGACGCTCCCATTAAAATATCAAAACTGGCAAACATATTCTCTTGCTTAGTATTTATGTCCTGTTTTCTAATATAAATAGATGCAATTACTTGACAAATGTTTTGTGTTGTTTGCTGAAAATATTTTCCAAATTTAGTTTGAAAACAAGCAAAAATATCTGCCAACGGGGTAAAAAAATCATCTTAATTCAAAGGCAATTTTTATTACCCCATTGGCAGATATTTTTGCTTGTTTTAAGCAAAAACGATCAAAATGTAGATAATTTTTTAAGTAAACAAGACATAATATCTTAAATCATTTTACTTGTCAAGTAAATGCATCTTAAATCCAGAATGTGTAGATATTTATAAAAGTAAAAAGACAAAAATACTAAGGAAATGTGTTTTTTAAATGAAAATGTTATTGAACATCTGTTTTTAAAAATGGTTTTATGAGCATTTAAGGAATTTGATAATTTCTCATACTTTAAATGATGTTCTTTTGAATGTTCAGTTTAGAAAATAATACAATTAGACAACATCCAACTAAAATATCCAAATTTTGAACAATGTATAAATAATGTTTTGTGCTGTAACTAGACAGCTCTGAATGAAAGTTTTATTAATATCACTGGACGAACGTTTGTTTATAGCATAATGAAATAAGAATATTTTGCTAATGTTCCCATTAAGTTGTGAAAATATAATTTCTGAATGTTCTCCGAATGTTCAGTTTTGTAAAAGTGTTTTAAAACATCCTCTAAACGTTCTCTATTCTATCTACTTAGTTTATTTTATTCATTATAAAGAACAACCTTGCTAGTGTACTGCATTAGGCTAACTGAGACTTATCACAGCACTCTTTTGTAGGTTTGTTTGTATGTATGTATGTCTGAACTGAAAACGTTACGGGAACGTTCCATTGTATCGTTCTGGGAATGTTACTTTGAATGTTCTCTGAACGTTCCGAAACAAGTAGATACATTTAAAACATGTAACAAAAATGTCCAACTGAACTGTTTCAAAAAACATTCTGTAACAGACGCGTAAACAATGTTTGAGAATATGATTAAAACCCAGTTAACTTCTATTAACGAATGTCTGTTCATAACTTTTCTGAGAACACTTCATGGAACAGTATGGCATTTCTATAGTATCATGTGTAAAGGATGAACATCATTGAGTCAGTTTGTAAGTGTTGTGAGATATCTGTGGCTCCCGCACCCCCGCTGTGAGAACACCACGTAGTATCCCGTCCCTTTGGCCCTGCAGGTGAGTTTACACATGTCTTTGGAAGCACGCCGGCAAACTTGGGCACCCATTCCACGAAGGTCTTCACTCCTTTAGGGTCCGTCTGAGGGCCGTTACGCAGCTCACACTGCTCCTGACGGAAACTCTTACCTAATGCAAACGAATGAGAGCAAATATATTCCATGCACAAACTGAGCTGTTTGCAAAAATGCTTTTTATCTTGTTTCCAGCCAAGACATCGAAGAATTCTCAAATCGAGAAGAATTAAAAAGGAGTAAAAATTATTGAGGGAATGAAAGAAAAAATCTATCATATTAGAAAAAACTTTTCATTGAATTTATTGCAATGCATTCTGGGATTGTAGGATCTATCAGGGATCTGTGACACTGCCTCAGAATTTGTTGCATATGCACGTGTTATCTTCTGTGAGCATGTATTATTTGTGCATGCATGTGTGTTCGACGCTCACCGGATGAAGGGCACGCCGTGACGCTGCAGGATCGGTACACGGCTCTCTTCCCGGTGCAGAAGCGGCCGTTGTTTCGGGGAGGAGGGTTGTTACAGAGACGATATGCAAACTGGACACCACCGCCACACGAGCGAGAACACGAACCCCACGGACCCCAGGAGCTCCAGCTGCCGTGATTCGACGTCTGCGAGCGGACAGAGATCAACAGACATCGATTAATGAAGAGCAGAAAACAACTGACCTTGGTAGATTTTACTGTATTTGGCTGAGCAACAACAACAACAACAACCAACAACAACAACAACCACACACAACATCAACACCACACACAACAATAACCACCACACAAACAACACAAAACACCACCACCAACAACAACAACAACCACACACAACAACAACACAACCACACCAAACAACAACAACAACACAACACAACAACAACAACAACACACACAACAACAACACAACAACCACACACAACAACAACCACACCAAACAACAACAACAACAACAACAACAACAACACAACAACCACACAAAACACAACATCACACACCACCACCACACAACAAAACACACAAAACACCACCACCACCACCACCACCACCAACAACAACACAAAACACAACAACACAACCACCACCACACACAACAACAACAACAACACAACACACAACAACAACAACAACAACAACAACAACAACAACAACAACAACACACAACAACCACACTCAACAACAACAACAACACAACAACCACACAAAACAACACAAAACACCACCACCCAAAAAAAAAAAAAAAAAAAACAAAAAAAACAACAAAACAACAACAACAACAACACAACACAACAACAACAACACAACAACAACACACACAACAACAACAACAACACCACCGTAACAACAAAAAACAACAACAACAACATACACCCAAAAACAACAACCACACAAAACAACAACAACAACACCTTTGTTAGTTTAAAATACAATTACAATTACTGCAATTTACTATTTAAAATCTTAATAGATACAGGTATAAATGAATTCTTATAGCGATTACTTCTACATAATAGAACTCTATAAACCAAATATGATTTATAAGCAATTGTTTTTATCAATAAATGAGCCTGCAACATAGTAAACTGAAACCACTCGGAGTTTCGAGAGCAAAAAATGAAGTCATTTTACAAAATCATCAAATTGCAACAAAGCGGGAGGAAAACACAATCCTCCAATCACCACGAGCTAGATATGAAGATGGGGG
>QVTF01006465.1:0-27380 GCA_003573665.1 Oxygymnocypris stewartii
TGTTATCTGCTAAAAGGGTTACGATTACAATAACTCACTAAGCATATATAAATATGTAAGACATTAACATTATTTGTTGATACACTTGCTCTAATAGCAATGGAAATAAATTATTGTCTTTTGAGATCCTCTATGTAAATTTATATTTTATTTTGTTGTAAGAGAATGAGTTGGGTTTCAGAAGGGCATGAAGCAGATGGTCAAGCATCATGGGATAGTCACGTTGTATGATGTCCGGTGGTTGCATGCCTGAGAGCATCCGTTAATTATCCTATAGTCCATTTAAAGGGATCATGAGGTTTCTCCACGGGTTGCGAGAAAGACTCTTTCAACTCTGGATACAAAATATCTTTGTTGTTTTCTTGATCGAATTAGTTTTATCATCCGTTTTCAGTAGATACCGAGAGGAAGCGCTAACAGGAACTGGTCCAAACAATCGGCCTGAGGTTGATTATTAACTAGTTTTATGACTAGTTAACAATTTTTTTTATTCATTATTTGAAACTGCCAGGAGACATTTTTACTTCGATTGAAAATGCCTGCAACATAACCATATTTATATCCGCTAAATTAATACATGTAAATGAGACGATAACCGGACTCCACTTGCTGAATTAAACATGCAACGTGGTGACAATTTTGCATTCCACCATTTGAAATATTTATACTTGCACATTACGTATGCAGTAATCAGCATGATTTTTGTCCCTCATTCCTAACATAGGGAATTAGTATCTGTAACCTGCAGTACATACCCACACACCTATAGTAACACAATACAAAACTGTATTTAGCAGTGTCTGAACCAAAAACCTTTCAGTTAACAACTCTATCTAATTTATTCTCATTTTGACTCTAACTCTATCTCATTTTATTCTAAATTCAAGTAGTGGTTTCTGCTTTGTTAATATACTGTGTTGTTGTTTTGCTTTTTCAACTGGATTACATGCAGCAAATGTCACTGGATCTGTCAGTGTTAAGCTCATGTAATCACCTGCTTTCTCTGCCACCAGTGTGTCATATCACGATTTTATCTGTGCTATCCTCCCTTCCTCCCTGCCTTTTCTCAAGCGCAGAGCTTCGTCAATCCATAAGATCAAAGTGGGGCTCGTATGATGCAGCTACACCAGATATCAAAGTTGCTTCACTGTTAACATGTGCATGCTTGAAGGCAGGGCCGATAACAGTATCCGTCTCATCACAGAGGCCATTTTATTAGCGCCCCACTCATTTACAAAAATTTCATCTGAAGCATGCTGAGCTGGGAAATCATCCAAGAGATAGCTCTTAGAAATCAGGAAACAAAAGTCTCCATACTTTTTTATGAGGATGTTGCAAAGCGAGCCAGAGGAGATTTCTAGAATCACTCCGTTCCTATGCCACTCCGGGGCATTTACTTATCCCTATCGTCCCATGCTTCCCACTTGCTTTGCATTAAAACTTGACTTTGAGTTTGTTATCTTCATTTTTTTTTTTTAAGTAGTAGTAGTAGTAGTAGTAATAATACTAATAATAATAATTATTATTATTATTGAATTATAAAATTATTATAAAAAATGGTGATGATGATAACAATAATAATGATTATATTATATAATTAATTATTATGTAATTAAATACTTATAGTTATTATTATTATTTAAATACATAATAATTAATTATTTAATAATAATATTATTATTTTTGTTTTGTTGTTCTTTCCTTCTCTCCCTCTCTTCTTCTCTCCTTTCCTCCCCCCCTCTGCTCCTCCTCCTCCTCCTCCTCGTCCTTCCCCTTCCTTCGCTTCTCCTCTGCCTTGCTCCCTTCTCTGCCGTGGCCCCCCCCTTCTTTTCTTCCCCTTCCTGGTCCTCGTTTCGTTCCTCGCTCGTCCCTTTGGCTCTCCTCCCTGCCCGCCTCTCTGTTGCTTTCTTCCCGCCCCCGTTTTCCCCCCCCTCGGGTCTCCGGCCCCGTTTTTTGCCTTCCTGTTCCCCTGTCGCTTTCGCCCCCTGTTTCCTCCTTTTTTCCGTCGTCCCTCTCATTCAGTGGATTAACCTGCTATCATCCAGGTTATGGCCGCCAGTTGTTATTATCATCTCCATCCGTCACAATCTCTCTCTCACACACACTCATACCCACACACACAGAACGGCACCGTCATTACAGTCCTTAACCTCAAACGCCTGTGTTTGTCTTAGTTACCCTAATCATATTTTCCCCCTTAGCCTTTTTCTTATTGTGATAAATTAGCATAATGTTGTGGCGACCGTGTTCCTTGAATGGAAATGTCCTCCACCTGATGTAACCCTGTTCTGCTTCTGAACATGTAATACATATGCAACAAGACACCCCGAATATGAGTCAGGTCACCATCTTCAACAGGTGTTCTTGCATACAATATGCTCCAGTCTCAGCTCGAGCCCTAAAGAATGGGTTTATACGAGCAATTAACGCATGGAAAACAGTTTTGCAAATACAAAATGACATGGCTTGCAGTTGTTTTCAGAGTCAATCATTAATCATATTATAGGCTATCAGCAGGTGACCAGCCGTAGTATGTACCTCACAGTGGATGCTATGACAGCATTATCATGAGCCCAGCGGGAGATCAACATGTGCGGTAGCGAGAGAGTGCTATGTCTACTAAAATGACAAGGAAATTGGAGCTCTTGCTTTAAAGAGAACAGAAGACAGGTCTGCCATTAATTAATTTCATTCTTCTTGGGAACACAAAACAGAAGTTTTAAAGAATTGAACTGGTTGCTCTTTTCCTTTCAGGGGGAGTGAATGGTAAATGAGACATTGAAGCGTTACAAAGGATACGATAGATTAATAGAAATAGCATAAATATGGCCCATAGAACTTGTGCACTATATTACAAGAGTTCTTATATCTGTGTGAGGTACAGACCACATTTTAATTAATTAATTGACTCTCGTTACCTACTGTGAGTAGTTAACCTCTGTAACCTGATCAGTTTGATTTGTGAATAAATAATTCATATCAGATTTCTGAACTGGATTGACTCATTGAAACGCTCTAACTTGGAATATAATGCCTAAACCAAATGGACAACTTTTGTGTACTTTATAGTGCTTTTAAGGGTGAGTAGATGATCAATTGTAGTTTTTTGAGTGGGTCAGCAATACTGTTAGCCCACAGTTCAATACATACCTCCAATTTTTTTTAAAGACATGGATTATTTTATGTATACTTAAAATTTAAATTGAGATATTATTTTTTGTACCCACAATGGATTGGCCATTATGGGGCGCTACAAGTAATGTCTGTTTCATTCATTATGGAAGCTGAAGGGCAACCTCGTGCATAAAATCCATGTATGTTTCACAGAAGAAATAGAACTCATTATGGACCTTCCTAATATGGACATAAGCATTCAGCGATGGCTGTAACTGAATAAAAAGAAGGTAGAAACATTTGAATGATAAAACAATAAAAACTTGATTGTGACGATGTATTGTTTATATGTGTTCTTCAATCCATTTCAGGTATTTTTATAATAAATAAGTATATGTTTTAATGCATTTCTAATCATTATAACTGTTATAGGCATTTCCTTATCTCAGCATGTAGACTCATGGGCACGCACACACAACAAATTTGGAGAGAAATAAAATGCACAGAAGTTATTTAAACGCGAAACATGCAATTCACAAGCACGTATTAAACCGTGGATGACATACCTAACGGTTCAATATATATTGAAAACTGTGGCATCCCTATTTTGTATGAATGTATGTATTTATATATGTATTTTCTCTGCATGTGTGTTGTGGTGTGTGTTAAGAGAGAGAGAGAGAGAGAGATCTTTTTTTTTTTTGAATTGCTCTTTATTACAAATGGACAATAAAACAAGTTCACAAAATATAAATCACATTATATTTAAATCACAGGATGTGTGTGTAAAAAACAACTCATCTTGAAAGATAGAGCTCAATGCTC
The DNA here is from genome assembly GCA_003573665.1 of Oxygymnocypris stewartii. Classification (NCBI taxonomy): domain Eukaryota; kingdom Metazoa; phylum Chordata; class Actinopteri; order Cypriniformes; family Cyprinidae; genus Oxygymnocypris; species Oxygymnocypris stewartii. The sequence continues at coordinate 3,940 of QVTF01006465.1, forward strand.
CTTTGCTGCACCATTTCATTTCAAAAGAAAAAAGATCATTCGCTGACTTGTAAGAATTTAAATCAATCAAAACTCTAGCCTTTACAAAACTTGAGAACTAAACAACAACATCTTGCCCAGACTTCTGCTCAATCTTGTTTTTCCTACTTGTATAAACAGCTAATTTAGCTTGACCCAAGATAAAGGTCAGTAATTGACAATCATAATGTTTTCTCATCACATACTTGGCACCGAATACAAACATTTCCATTGAAAATGTTTAATTAAAACCACCAAAAAGATTCCTTAATACCATAAATAAATGGTTTAACCTGGAACATTCCATAAAAGCATAAACTGTTTCTCTTTTAAAACAAAAAGGATATTCAGAACTTACTTCAGGGTTTAAGACAGAAACAAACGCATTTACAGCAATTGAGTGAGAGAGAGAGAGAGAGAGAGAGAAGAGTTACCCGCATCTGTTCAAATTATCTATATAGTGAAGGTGTGAGTATAATTACTTAAACTGCAAAATGTTCACCTTTTTACTGAGAAATATAACGTGACGTTCAGTAATTAAGCTATTGAATATTAAGATGGTCATTGTTTATGCATATGTATGTATCTGCTTCATATAAGAAGACATGATGAAAAGCTACATTTGTGGAAAAACATGATTTAAAAGCACATTTAAAGTGGCACAGAACAAAAGCAATTTTTTGTGTATATGTGTTTTCTTTGTTTTCAATGTAAAGCAGATACAGTCATTTGTCATGGAGAATAATACATTTATTTAATTATTTACTACTGTTAAAAAATTGTGGTCAGTAAGATATTTTTTATGTTTTTTAAAATGTATTAAATATAAAAAAATAAAAAAATAAAATAAAAAATAGTGACATTTTCATTATTATTATTATTATTATTATTATTATTATTATTATTCAAACCTTTGAACAGTAATGGTTAATGTGAGTGCATTTCAATGTTACCTAAATTGTAATAGTTATTCTAATTGTGTGAATGCAATGCAAAATTAAGGCCTTGAACATGTGCACAGTACACTGTAAACCCAGATTTTGATTCAACTCAAAGAGATTGAGTACATATTACTTAAATGTGTCTAATTTATGACATACTTGTTAATTCTATTTCTGATTAAGCTGAACTTTTCTTGTCCTTTCTTATTGTAATTGAGTTTTTAAGTCCAATCAGTTGTCTACTCAAACAAACTGAGTTTGTATTACTTAAACATGTGTCTTTCTTTACATTAATTATGAATTCTGAGTAAACTGTACTTTTTAATGGCCTATTCTTATTGTAATTATGTGTTTGAGCTAAAACACAACTTAATATCATCAAGTTTGCCTGTCCAACGGTAAGTTCAGAGGGTCAAAAACATAATACGATATCGCAAATTATTTTCCATATGGAGTCACTGGTAAGTTCGTGATTTCTGGACGTTATTGTTGTGTCCCTGATGTTAACATACATTTGATCAACCCTCATTTAAAATTTAGTCTGCATTTATTTTATAGACGGACATATATTTTTTTAAGTATTTTATTCATCAGCATGATAATCTGCATTTATATTATAGAGAGATTTTTTTAACAAAAAGTATTTTATTCCAGACCTGAGCTTTTACTTTGAAAAGTAGAAGCTCTGTGAAGCTTTTATTTTGAAATGTAGAAGCTCGTGGACGGCACAAGGCGGGATGGCATGACACGGCATTGACGTCACCCATGCAACCGGGCTGAGTTTTGCAGTTTGTCTGAGCAACCGGGCTGAGTTTTGCAGTTTGTCTGAGCAACCGGGCTGAGTTTTGCAGTTTGTCAACCAAATTTGAAGAGGTGCAGTACAATATTGTAATGATTGGCAGTAAAGATGAAGAGATTTTTTTTTTCTTTTCTTACCATCACTGAGGAAACTACACACTAGAACCCTATTAGGCCATGGCTTTGTTTCTTTTGTTGCTAAAAAAAAAGGACATGTTCAATAAAAATACAATTGGATCAGTGTAATGTTGCAGTTGTATGTATGTATTTTACATAGGTGTATTAATTGAAAGATATTTTGAGTTTCAGGAACAAGAAGTTAAGTTGGGTCAGTTAGAATACAATTTAGTTAAATTGGTTATAGAGTAATGCTTACTTAACAAGCTGAGTTAAATAAATGGGTGGGGAATGATTGTTTAAACTAAGTATCTTCAGTTACTGTAACTCGGTTATAAGTACATTCAACTTAAATGTTCTATTCCATTCCATTATGGGCTTAAGTACATTGAACGTAGTTCACCTCACTTATTCAACTAATGCTTCATTACTTAAAAATTTTAAGGCAACGGGTTACCTGGGTTTTTTTAAGTAAATTCTACTTATCCGGGTTTACAGTGTAACTGGACAGTTGACACAATATGTTTTTCTGCTACTAAACACAATCACTTACCAGCACATTACTCTTTACAGACCTAGCCATGTGCATGTGTATGTGGACATGCAGAGGCTTGGAGCAGGATTTACCTCTGTAGGTTATCCTCCTTCACTTACAATAATTTATTCAGCAAATACAGTCTCATCAACATGCATAATACGATTTTGCAGCACTGCGGGCAATGCCGAGGGCACATGATTAGGTAAACAGGGCTTTAATCAAAGGCTCACATTAAAGGCTCATTACAATTAGCAGACCAGTTTGGGTTTTATTAGTGTTATGGCACGGAAGCTCTCAAGAGGACTGTTGTCCACCATGAGATGCTGCTGTTGGGTTGTTTCGGAAGGGAGCAGGAGGGAATAGAAGAAGAAAGTTGTCCTCTAAAGCGGAGTTAGATGTAAATGAGTGAACGTGAGGACCGAATGATGGTGTTCCATTCAAATGTGAATAACACGGGGCACAGTGGATCCTGCAGTGGAGAGATTGTTATAGTAATTCTTCCTCTGATTTTCCAGATCTAGAACAAGTGTCTTTGTAAACGTTTAATTAATTAGGTCCATTTATATAGCGCTTTTCTGACACTCAGAGCGCTTTACATTGTGAGGGGGGAATCTCCTCATCCACCACCAGTGTGGATTTAGCTGCTCTCTGCCTCTATGTTTAATTTATAGACTATAGAGCATCAAATAGGTGTACACTTATGGGATTATGGGAATTTAATGATTTGTTAAAAAGTTAAATATTTGTATTTTGAACAAGGACCAATAACAATCATTTATCTTAGAATATAAGACATTAATTAAACACTATTGTTCATAAGTTTGGGTCAGTAAGATGTTTTTGGGGAACAAATAAATACATCTTTCTTTGTAACTGCTGGCTATTTAGTTACTCTCTTCCTGTATATTTACTTTAAAGAGCAGGGGTTCTCAAAGTCTACATTCAAAGGTCCAAATATGAATTACCATCAATGTCAAAGGTCCGGAACAATTGTTTTTAATAAACATGCATAACAAAGCAACACTTTTTTATAAAGTGCCTTTTGCATTCACAATACATTAAATAACAAGTGCAAAAGGGACAAAACATTGAATTTAATTGTCGACAATAGAGGTTGACCAATATGCTTTTTTCTCTGGCCGATGCTGAGAAATCAGGGCAGCCGATGGCAATATATGATGCCGGTTTTTTTTGGCCAGTATGTTTGGCCAATTTTCTTTTTTTTATATCATAAAAGAGAGTATTAGTAAATCTTTATTGCAGGGCTCAAGATAGTAGCAGCCCAATTCATAGAAATAATTCATGGTACAAAACTTAAGCTTTTTTGTTTGTTTGATGAGAGACACCAGTGTTTCCCACAAACTTTGCAAATGCAAGTTCATTCTCTGCCAGCAGGAGGCACTGTTGGAGTGGAAGATATAGCGGTTTCCCCGGTAACGGCTTTAATCAAATCAGCACTGTGCTCACAAACGCTACTTTACCAGACACAGGAAAGACGAAAGGGAAATAAAATCGAGCTTTTCTGAAGACAGTCTTTTCAAAGATACATTCATATGAAAACACCTGTGCCGCATTTTGATTTTGAAATGTGCAGTGCTCGTGTTTATTCAACCAAGTATAAGCCTTTTGGGAAATCAATTTGAGGCGGTCATTTTTGATATTGTGATGGGCCGCCACAAATAAATCAATGTTTGGGAAACACTGGACACTGCTAGTCGAATGGCCATAATCTGTGATGACAATAATAATAATAATAATACAAAATATATAATAATAATTACTCATATTACACAGCGGTGAAGTGTCGCCCGATTACATCAAACATCATACGCTCACTGGATGCCATGACAACAAGTGTCCCGCAGGAACACTTTAAATATATCGCCTTTGCTTTCATTTCGGACCATCTCCGAAAATACATAAAAAATCTAAACAAATGATTTACAAGTTTAACATGCTTTTATCAACGTAAGAAATATAATTGGTGCTCTTGAAATTTGACTATGAAAAGTGCTGGTCTAGAGCATCAGATTGATGTAAATCTTTTCATTTAGGTCTATGGGATTTTGATAGTCTGTAACAATGAGGTAATTATCTTAAATAGCTTAACAAAGAGCATGTTTTGGTAGTTATGTTTGGCGTCTTTTTGTTTTGATAGCAAACCTGTAGTACTAAACATTAGCAATGTATTAAACATTAAGAAAAAACGTTTCCTTTGCTTCTTGGACCAGCATTGTAGTTTAGTACCCTGCAGAAGCGTCCTGGGTGATGTTGTGAGATGATATCTCAATGCAGTCCTCGAAATGACAAGCAAAAACAGAAGAAAGTGCGGCTACATAAACAGAGCAGAGCTACAAAAGGCACTGCAAGGTACACACACACACAGAGACATGTATCCCAGCTGATTTGAGTTGATGGAGAGTCAGTTTGTTGCAGATCGGCCTCACGCTGCGTTAACTCCCACGCGGTCTAGCCGAGCCGTGCTCCAAACCAGCACTTTACTGATCTAGTCTTTGTTTCTCTGTCTCTCTCTTTTTTCTCTCGTTAGATTTATATGCTCAGATATTTCTTGTTTCCCTTGGTATGAAGCATTACTTTAGTTTTTCCATGTGTAAGCCAACTAGGGTGGCCATTTCCATAACACCAAAAAGGAGGATACTTTGAGAATAATTGCATAGGACTCTGGTGTACTCACAACTACAATACAATTTTGTCCATCATATCGATGGTATCATGATACAATGATTCTGAAATAGCCTACTCTATTCATTGCCAGAGAATTTGATCTACGATATATCTTGATGTAGACCGAAGTGTAACAGAAGAGGCAAAAAAAGTGTTTCACACTATTTGTACTTATTCAAGACATTGTGATGTCTGTTTCAAAAACTGACCACTGAGATGAACCTGTCTTGCAAAGTGCACAGTGCCTGAAAACATAAAATTCCTAGACTTCTGGAAATAATAGAAACATATAAATACACTTCACAGCGACACAGTGAGCAAAATCCATGAAAGGCATCTCTACTGCTTTTTGATATAAATTTGTGCTCTTTTGTCCATTCCGGATTAAATGAGGTCTGACGTTTCAGCATGTTAACGTTATTATAGGACGTAGCCAGCAAGTGGAGGCTTGTTTAATTTTTTAACCAATGATATACTGTATCAGATATTTATTTTACACCGCTTTCAGCCAATCATTTGTTTGACCAGAGATCTTACAACATTAGATGCTATGCTGCTGCATCCCAATAAAGATTCTAGAGTGTTTTTTTGTTAGGCCGATTCAGCGCAACTCCAAAAAGGAGGACAAATTTGTGTTCGGCTTGAGGCTGCGCCGGACAGAGGGCTTAAAACCGGACTTTCCGTCCAAAATCCGGACGTATGGCCACTCTAAAGCCTACTATTAAACAAACTCTATTAGTAGTTGTATTTTCTGCAGTCTTAGTCTGACTGGTTGACTTTACAAAAATTTGTATTTTCTGTGTTTATATATATATATAGATATGGTATGAAGCAATACCGTTAATATCGATATACAATAGTTTGATACGAGCGCATCTGAAAAAAAATAGGGAGGACACAGACTGAACTGTTGCGGAGAAAGTGCATAAAACTATTTGTTCTAAACATGTGAAAAGCTTTTTATGAAGGGCTTTAAAGAAAAACTCGTAAAATATACGAGTATAGTTCAGTGTCAAGTTCAAGACACTGATGCTTGCATATAGAACAGCCACAGGCTCAGCACCCTCCTACTTCCACTTACTGATGACAATCTACATCCCCTCCAGAAGCCTGAGATCTGCGAGTGAGCGACGCCTCGTGGTGCCATCACAGAGAGGCTCAAAATCGCTTTCCAGAACGTTTTCATTCATTGTTCCTGGCTGGTGGAATGAACGTCCCACCCCCATCCAGAATGCTGAGTCCCTGACAATTTTCAAGTGACACCTGAAAACTCATCTCTTCCATCTTCATTTGATTTCTGCTCCTTCTTCTTCTTAAAAAAATATTAATTTGCTCTCTTTCCTTAACCTCTCCCTGTCTAGCTAGTTTTGCTCCGAGCAATGCCTGAAATGTTGTATGACAAGCACTTCCCATGACTGTTTGCCTCTTTATAAATGTATCGCTTATGTATTTCTCAATTGTAAGTTGCTTTGGATAAAAGCATCTGCTAAATGAATAAATGTAAATGTAATATAGAAGCCTATAGTTTAGTTTCAGTTTCAAACGGCTCTGACAGAAAGGTTGTGTGTGCCGCTGACAGAGACACGCTGTTTAATGTATTTGAGATGTGCTGTTTTCCTAAATGCATAACTTACATTTCAAAGATATATTCTTCATCTGAAAATGTTAGTAAGACATGGATGCATGCATGCGCGCCAAACAGACAGATTGCAATGAAATAGGAGTACAATAACTCTGACTAAATATACATTTTGCTGAGCTATTTGTAGTTGGACAATAGATGTGACACATGTAGAAAGTAGTGTATTTGTATGATAGCGCTAACTGTAAAGTGTAATGGGATAAACACAATAGCCTTTTTACTGTAACTGTATTATTGTGCAATGTCCACAATGTTTAATTTAATGTGATTTTAACCCCTTTTGCACATAATATATGCCTACATTATTTGTTTAATCCAAATACAAAAATACTGAGATATATACTGTATACCGCACATCAGCCAAAAAATACCAATATAGGATTTTTTTATCATATAGCCCCCTTCCTATTATATATTATAATACATACACAGAAAAAGGGGCTATCGGTCTATTACCTTTTTTCTATTTAATTTATTAATCATGTGTCGATTAATCAAATTAATTGCTAAAAACATTTACTTTGAAAATACCCACAAAATATATTTTGTAATATAATTTATTTATTTTAGTCATTTATCAGACACTTTAGCATATTTAAAGCTTTTTTGTGTTAGATGAGAATTTATCAAGTAGACATTACAAATAGCTTTAGAAAATAATATTTTATTTAACACGAAATGTATTATACATAAAATATGGAACTAAAATAAGATAATTTGAGAACTGCCAACAACTACAAACAACTTTGTTACCAACGGTCTTAAAAATACCTTCTTTTGTGTTCCACAAAAGAAAGGTTTGAAACGAGAGGGTGAGTAAATTACATAATTAAATTGATTTGAGTGAACTATCCTTTTAATTGGCCTCATTCATGAAACATGCGTAATATAGGAGTAATTTGTGCATAAAACGGACCTTCCCGAAAACTCTCCTTTGGATTCACAAACGCTTCGTAAACATCCGATTTGATAGTTCAACATGCGTTTGTTAATGAATTCCAATCATTCGTAAATAGGGCCTCTTGTGCACGCTCATTCACAATTAGGATAATCCCCGCCTATGAATTACAGTTAAGCAAATTGCGTGTCCAGGAAGGCAAGTGGAATATTCTGGGTCTACTTTCTCAGGTTTTGCTTTAGTATATTGCACAAATGCAAAAAAGACTAATAGGCCATATACTTAACAATACATACGTTTTTGTCCACCAAAGCGTTTTTAGCCAGATTAAAAATGTCAGGTGCTCTTCTGAAAACAGCCATTTGGTGTCACTTGGGAACGCTTTGGTGGCACAGCGTTTTTCCAGCTGAGACGCTTTGGTTGCTATGATAAGGAATGTCCACAGCACTAACATCATTACTAGTATATAATTTTGAAGAATATCACTGAATTATAATAGTGCAGTAACCCAGCAATATTAACTTTCTATTGTTGTTCAGTTGTTGACCAATTGGTCGGTTGTATAATTTGTCCTGCCCTCTTCCATTGATTGGACGGCTGGGTAAAAAGTTATAGTGACAAGCGCTGTGTTTTTACCCAAAGCTAAACAGTTTTAGCAACTCTCAGCTAAACAAAATAAATAAAAAACTATAGTGGCAATGCATCAAAATTCAGTGTCATCAGTTTGCCAAAAGAACACAAACGTTGTACGCACCGATTTACACCTGGTAGGGAGCTAGCTAATGGAGCCACTGAATAGTTCCTGGAATTTACTATACTGGAAATGTATTTTGTACAGCTGCGTAATTTAATTTATTATATATATATATTATTTTTTAAGATATTCCAGTCTTCTATCAGCTTATTACTTTTAGTTTCCTCTATACAGTCCCAATAAGATGAGTTGCCAGAGAGAGTGTTGTTGGAATGTTTAGTATTCACCCATATATTTATTGTTGGTTTATAGTTGCAGGGTTTTAGCAATTAGTGTCACGCCTCTATCTGCACTTCTCTCCATGGCTTCATGCTTGCGTTCACAGCAATTAAGAACACAACTGCTCATATGGATAGATGTGGCCTTCCATTTTTTAATTAGCAAAGCTAGTGTATATAGCCTGAGCTGCTTTCCCTGCATGTTGATGAGTTTGTCGCTCTCTTACAACAAGGCCGGAAAGGATCATATGTATTTCAAAGGCAACAAATTATTATGATTGGAAAAATCCGTGTGATTTTTTTTCTTCAATGGCGCATCTTCTTGAGGTAAATTCTGTCTTATGCGTATTTTTCTGAGGTTAATTCTGACTTATACCTCTCCGCACGAAGCGAACAGTAGCCGAGATGAACTTAAGGTAAAGTCCTGCTGCTTTGTTTGCTGTGATGTGGGCATTTACATGCCACACGTCTCTCGTGGTCTATTATAATATCAATAGAGCGCTCAGCACATGGCTGTGGTCGCATTAGAGATAATGAAGGCAGACGTGAAATCTGGACATCGCATTGGTTTCATATGGATTACTTTATCACAGGATATTTGTTTTCGATAAGACTTGCTTAGTTTAAAAGTAAACATGTTAAGCTTTCTACAGAAAATGTCTTTAATGTCCCTTGTAGAGTATTTGCTGAGTTTCAGTTCATTTTAATGACGCGTTTCTAAATGAAGATCATGCAGACCAAGGCGGCAGACAGCGCACTATGTTTGTATTCTTTATTTTATAAAAGCACAACATTTTGTTGTTATTATGTGTATATACAAATAAAAGTAGACCCTTCGATTTGATTGATTCGATTAAATTGATGTATTGCTCTTACCTGTACGATTACAATTTACAGAGTAATTCAAGTTCCTTTAGGTGCTTTAAAAAAATGCAACAACACGCCGACACAGGCGTCGATCCCAGAGGATTAATATCAGTGTTCCTATAGTTCAGATATAGTGTTGTGGAAAAAAATAAAAACAATAATAATAAGTCCGTTGACTGGCATTTCAGACAAGAATGAAAATTAACTTGCATATAATATGCTGGTTTGGCTGAACGTTTTTTAAAAACATCAATAATAAATATAATTTGGAATATGATGTTATGTAGCCCAGTATTTTGAAATCCCAGTTACATTATTGATAGGCTACAATACTCTAAATCAACAATCCTGCATTTTTCAGTCAAAAGCAGGCTGATTTTCAAGGATCGTTCAGAAAATCAACTTTGAAGAGCAACTTTGAACATGGGCAGAAATTACAGTGCACAATCAGCACACCTGTGCCACTGCACTGCTTGACAACATTTTTCAACACCAACAGGTATTAATAAATGGTGTGGGTTGTTCAATTGTCTTGCACAATGCTATTATAAAAAAGGAAAGAAAGAAAGAAAGAAAGAAAGAAAGAAAGAAAGAAAGAAAGAAGAAGAAAGAAAGAAAGAAAGTAAAGTAATTTAAACAGAAAGAAAGAAAGAAAGAAAATAATTATTTAATTAACAAATTAAACATTATTATTTATTTTCCTATGTGTACCACCTGGGGGCACTCCGCTTACTAAAGTTTGAGATCCACTGCTATGGAGAAACCTACCTAAAGCACTCTTTAAAGTTGTAAGACAGCATTTTCACAAGAATAAGAAGTGTGCCATGAAGTATTTTATGACAAACGACTGGCTGCGCCTCCTTGAGCCCAATCACATTTTTAAATCCCCCTTCTCTCCTGTGTATAACCCATCCTTAAATGAACTCGGAGTTCTGAAGTAAAGCTAATAGTGAGTGAAGAGTTATCGCAGTGTTGTCTCTCTTGTGTGGACCTGGTGGAAGACAGTATGTTTATAGTAGGCGGAAAAGTCATAGTTTGGTGGTTTCTCACTAAATCATTATGTGTCTTTCTCAGTGGTGGGCAAAGTACACAGATCAAGTACTTGAGTAAAGTACAGATACGTATGATAAAATATTACTCCAGTAAAAGTAAAAGTACTGCTTTTTCAATTTTACTCGAGTGAAAGTACAAAAGTACTAAATTTTTTATGTACTCAAGTAAAAAAGTACTGATAGACAGATTTATTTTGCAATTTTATATAGACTACTTTATTTAATTTTATATTAGCACATATTTTTATAATCCTACTGCCCCAAATACCTGGGTTTTTCCCAAAATAACCACTATATAGTCAAGATATATATTTTGTTGATATGGACTACATTGATGAGAGTGATGTAGTAATGTTGACTGTGAAGCTTACACTGCCATGTACCTGAGAGAAAACAGATTTCACCATCTAATTTTCACCAGGAAGAAAAAAGTGTTTTAGAACTTGTTGTTTTGCAGAACGTCAGTTATACATGACATGAGAATTAGGCCTGAAATTAGGAAGAACATTTTAAGGAAAATCTAATTATATTTTCATAATGATTTTTTTACTTCTCAAACCTTGTCTGTGGTGTAAAAACACCCCTGGCCAAACGCCCCCAGAGGGCATCACTTCCCACTCTGATAATTACTGTAGTTACTATGTCCTGAACATCACATCCTTTCTTTTTCCCTCAGATGGAATCTATCTAGGTGGCTGAATAAAGATATTTGGACTTTATATCTAAAAATGTCCTCAACTTAGCACCAGCAAGCTTGTTAGCTAGACAGCTAGCATCATTTACTTATTTTCAGTATGGTTATGAATAAACATTCATATCTGTCTACTCGGCTAGTTGATCTAAACAATATACAAATGTATACTGTTGATAAACGATATAAAAACAGACGTCACATAGGTCTAAATGCATAGCATTTTAATAAAACTGCTAACGTTACAGCAGCGGGGAATATGAACGTGCATGAGTTATTTTATTTAATCGGTGTTATTTTAATGTTTTGTTGTTTGACCTAAAACATAACGTTAGAGACACTGATGTTGATCTGTCTGCATTCAAGCATTTCAGTGGGCTTAAATAGATCACCCTTTACAGCAGATTTAGTTCACAAACAACTGACAGTTTTGACCTAAATATTATTTTCAGTTACAATAAATAATCCCAAAAATTCGACATTAGTAACTTACTTTTCACAGCATCAGTAGCGCGCGCTCACAAGATCTCCCGGTTCTTTACTCGTGAGTTCAGTTCACTGAAGGAGACTCGCTCTAAACGGATCATTTGAATCAGTGAGTTTTCGACTCGGGAAACAGCTGCAATCAGATCATTGCAGTTCGTGAATGAATCGTTTGTTGCGATTTGCGAACCGAGGTTCATTGAAAAGAATCCGTTTGTTCATGAATCAGACACCGCTTCTGCGTCTCAGAGCACGTGATGTATTATAAGGAGTAACGATATGTTTATGAAATGTAGTGAAGTAAAAAGTACGATCTTATGCTTTGGAATGTAGTGAAGTAAAAGTAAAAGTTACTCAAAATAAAACTACTCCAGTAAAGTACAGATACTTGAAAAATGTACTTAAGTACAGTAACAAAGTTGTTTTACTTCGTTACTGACCACCACTGGTCTTTCTTAGACTGAGTTTAGATTCTTTACACTTCCTTCAGGAAAATGAATCATCAGACTTGTTTCAAATTCTCTTTTGCAAATGGTGCATTGTTCTCCGCCTCCAGTGTTCTCACTGTAAATTATAAGAGCTTCTCACTCCTACATATGATTTTGGTTGTATTCTCTAATATTAATGAAGTGTTCGCCAAAACATTTAAATTAAAATGTCACGATTCACTAATTAAAGTAAAACTTGCATATTCCGACATATTCATATTTAGACCACTTACAGTGTATTGCACTTTTTATGGTGTATTCATTGTATTTTTTGGAGGTTTGAGTAGAACAATGTGTGCATTTTTCTTTTTCATTATCCCAAAAATATAACATCATTCAAGTTTAGAATGTGGGTTAGTACATAATGGTAGTGGTTGAGATATTCATTATCTTAAGATGTTTCGACCTTTGTTGAATACTTCTTGTATTGTTAGCACACAACTTGTTAAGGTTTATGATAGCTGTACTTAATTTTACGTCTCCACCACTTTTGAGATTCCAGCACTGGTTGTGTGCTGATTGTTCATTGACTTAAGGAGCAATTGAACACATGAGAACGGATTCACTCCCCTTCCTTAAGCCCTCAGGTGATACACGATCCAGAGCACCATTTATTGACTGATTTGATCTAATCTGATTGGATTCGATTTGATTTTCTTCCTTAGCCCTTCCCGCCAATTGGACCTGATCTCTTATTACGGGGGGCGGTAATGGGATGGATGGGAGGGTATCAGCTCTCATTTTGAATCATTGAAGAACAAGCTCAGATGAAATGACATTACGGTGTGCTTCGCTAAGCTAATGCACGCTAATGTCTGATCAGACATCACTGTATGCCTGTCAGCAAGGCCTCGTTGGACCATCGGATGCTTTGCTAAGCTCTTGGAACACGACTTGAAAACATATGTATGTCACAAAGGGTCAAGAAGGGAATTAGATTAGTTCTGCCTGCAGTGCCGCCCACTCCCATCATGCATAAGCATTTTTTGTGATACATACAGTTTGTAGCAATAAATAGTATGACTAGACCTGCTAAATACCCTGGAGATCACCCATGCCATTACGATTACACCTCTCTCTTTCTCTCTGTCAATGACTGTGTTGTTTTTTGAAGTGCTTCTGAGAAATACATGGGCCTGCTCCAAGCTTCTGATAACCACCCACATAAAATCTCTATGGCACTGCAGAAACACTGGATGCATATGCAAGTCACTTATCTAATTGATGGAATTGGACTAATATGCCTTTACTTGAAGTTACAGAACCCCGAGGACTCTCTCGCACACTACGTATATCAACTTTTTTGTTTGTTTCCGCTCCGTCTATATATAGCTAATGTACTTTGATTCTGTGTTGAGATCATTTTCTAATGATCTGATTTGTTTATGCTTGGTTATCTACAGTACATGTGTGAAAAAGGCAAGAAATTGGAAGCTCCGTAATGAGGTTCATTCTTGTATTCTAGAGGAAGTAGAAGTTCAATCTTTTCTCTTTTTCAAGAAGAGTTCAGTCTCCAGAAACAACAATAGGAATGATAGCAGCCATTTGAACAGAAGTAGCATCATTATCGGTAGTTTGCGGCACTTCATCATTGGCTGTTTCATGACTCAATCGCTCCCGTTTTTTTTCTTCTTTTTAACACTCTTCTATAGTCTGATCCTCAGGTTTCCCGGTGGCGTTGGTCTGGTGACAGACTGAGACTAGAGTTTTACCGACCTGTTTGCTGCACAGTAAAACTTTACTCAGGTAGTTGCGTTAGGATTATTCAGGCAGGGTGACTGTATTATCTGGATGTGATGTGACTTGAAATGTAAAGGTTTAAAAGAGCTCAAACACATATTACAGTCATCACGCAAACTTTTGCAGACATTTGCAGTATGTTGCTAAAATGTTCCCTTCATGTTCACATGACATTAAGCCGATGTTTTGCAGCATTTATAACTGAATGCATTTGAATCTGCTCTTTTGATGGTGCTTGTATATTCTGTTTAAAATAGCATATATTCATTATGCTGGTGTATTTGATGTATGTGAAAGATTCGATCCGTAGTACATTTCTAACTGAATATTGTGCAGATGTTTTTACAATGTCAATGATTAAGGCCTGTTTCACTTATGATGCAGTGTGCAAGTGGCGCTGTTCATCTAGATATCGATCTGCGTCAATTAAAACACATTTTGATGGAAGTTGCAACAACGTACAGCAGTCGTTTTTATAACAATGTTGATACACATTTGTGAATCATATCTTAAGATGTCAGTCCACAAATAAATATTCTTAAAATAGCACACAGCCTACACCACCCAGACATCACATGCATGTATGTTTCATCTGGAAGATTGCTCATGTGTAGCATATTCCTAAAATACCCCATCCTTTTTTTATGGTATCCAGTTCATGGAGCTTAGTGTTTGTTAAGTTGTTTGTAGTGTATCCTTTTGAATGTACTAACACTAAGGGTGGCCTTTCGTTTAGCATATCAAAAAGTGATATGCTTTGCATTGTATTCAGAGCGTTGGAAACTTTGATAAATGCAGAAATTCATAGATGTCTCTTTCCTCCAGCTCTCCGGCATATAAAGAGAAAGGGAAAGGAACTTGTTTTATCTGCAATGCAGCAGCAAAGCAAGCTTAAAATCATGGAAATATTCATGAATCACAACAGCATCACAAACACTCCGTCAAACTCCCCTTGGCTTATTCTGCTGTGCTGGGTAATGAACGAAGCTGAATGGGTGACCGGTTCCCACACACAAACTCACCCTACATATCATAAATAAAGACGAAATCGTTGTAAAGTACTATGAGAGCTAAAAAGAATTGAGGGGAAAGAGTTACCCCCTCACTTCTCCCCTCAAGGCTGCCTTGAAAGGCCGTTTTTCTCATTGTCTGTATCTGATCCGCCTTGTCTGGCTGCTCAAAGGCCAGCAACTTAGCCCTCCATTGATTTCTGTCAGATATATAAAAAACGGTTAGAAGGTTAGAGACCAACTTAAAATTAAACAATCTAAAACTGCCATTGTAACCTTGTGAGTACTTTCAGGGCTCCATGCAGCCCGGGGCAACAAGTGTCATGCCCCTTCCCCAAAGACAAATCTGGCCTACTCCCATGCATTTTAAAGGGATCTCTCTGAATTGAACACCCCCTCTGCTTAAATGTCTAAATAATACTCACTCATGTCCCAGAACAATTAACCTAAACATATTGTGCTTCAGTTCAGCTGTAAGTACATTACAGAAACATAAGAATAAGCTGTGCATGCAGAGTGGAGGGTCGGGAGTTTTATTAATCGAGCATTAAGGCTCATGTATGTTGATAATGATGATGTATGTGAGGCGTTGTGACCCGTGAGGTTTGGGCGATGCATTAACGCATGTGCTATTGTCAAAAGAAAAGAATGCCACTGCTACTTTTTACAGCTGCTATTTGTGTGACTGAATTTGTTGAGTTTTAGTCTGTATAATCTCAATAGAAATTGGAGATTTGAACTACTTTAACTTTGAACTAAGATTTGAACTACTTTCAACAATTTGAACTACTTATTTATGCATAGGATAGATTATTTTGATAAATAGCAGTGAGACATAAATAGGGGTCCTGAGACATTTGAAAAAAATACGTTTTAAACATTTATTATTATTGTTTTATTATTATTTTATTATTAATGGCTGTGTTTAACATGGTACAGTCATACCAGTGCTGACATGTAAGTAACAATAGTCATAGGCGTCTGTCTGAATGTTAATTGCTAAAGCACAGAACTAATTTAGTTTTTTTTAGTTAATTTAGTTAAAAATAAACTCACACATATTAGATAAAGTGTAAAACAAGACATAATATCACATTATAAGATATAAAGTCACATTATATGTTGCAATCAATAGAAATAAAATAAGTCACAATTGTTTTTATTATTATTTTTAACAAACCTAAACAATGTAAATGCTCCTGCTTGTAGAGTACTGTCAGCATCCAAAAACAATAAAAAATACTAATCAGATTCTGGGCTGTTTGATACTTACTTGCCTAATCAGCCACTGTGGCTCATTCTAATTTACGAACTTTACAAAGTGTGCTTTTCTTTTAGTATAATATGTTGGATATGAAATGAGCTTCCTGCATTAGCGATCAGCTTTCTTCCCATTCTTCCCCTATTATTTTATTTTATTGTATTGTATTTATTAGTTTTTTTATGATTGCAAATTATATGTTTTGTCAGAACTTCAATTAACAATATCTTTTTTTCTTTTCACATGCTGCGCTATCTGAATGATCATAACATAAGGTAAGTGAGATTGTCTTTCTATCAACCCTGAGCTTTATAATGACTGTCACTGAAGCACTATTATAGCATGATGTATAGGAATTGAGGTGAATGTCTTTGAAATCTACTCTGTGTGTGTTTGACAGTCTTGTGAAAACAGGAATACAGATGGTTACTTAGCAACAGCACTCAATATTTCTTTTTTTCCTGATGTCCCTTTTTAAACCCCTCTGGTGTTAGAAGGATTCATCTTTAATATGATAACATTTAGTGCTGATATCCACTCATTGAAAATAATGAATTGAAATGAACAAACACTCAATAAACACAAAACCTTCTCTCTTCTTCCTCAATTCCATTTGATCAAATATCTTTCAGCGTTGCTCCGTTGGACAGAACTTTGCATTTACTTCTCTGTCACTTGTATTTAGGCCCGTGCCGCCCAACAGCAGATTGAAAGCGGCATTTCTCATGCTGCCAAATTGTAGTCTCCTCCTCCCTTTCTCTCTCTGCTCATTTTGCGCAAAGCAGGTTTGATGTGGGCTGGATGCTTACAATTGATCTAAAGTGCTTTTATAGAATAGGCAACTTTTTCGTCTTGTTTTATTTGGCCATGTGCAGCAGAGGGAAGCGCAGATAAACACCTCTGTTTTCTGATTCCCCCAGACGCCACGTGAGGACCACAGACCATCATGCACGGCCGCGAATGCATGCATTGTAGTTCTTTAAACACGAGTGTGTGTGTGTGTGTGTGTGTGTGTGTGTGTGTGTGTGTGTGTGTGTGTGTGTGAGCTTTTGTGTATTTCCTTGGTCTCTGCAGTTATTTGCTAGCTCATTAGGCATTCCAGCTAGCTTGAGTAGAGCATCCTTAAAGAACAGCCTCGGCACTGACACTAATGATACACATCAGCATATGTGTGTTTGTGTGGGTTTGTCAATGTGAGGGTGTGCGACGATGCTGTTCGATACTAGAGTCCTTGCACTTCACAACCACATGTCTTAATGACACATTTACATCCCGTTATAATAACATATTTCCTAGTAAAACACTGGCTGAATCTGAATATGCTTCCTTTCCTTCTATAGTAGGAGTGAAAATAGTATTTCCGAATTTATAAAACCGCATGCAAAAAATTACCTGGATAACCTGCTGCATGGCTTGTTTTTGCATTGTGATTTTGTAATGTACATCAAATATACTCTTTACTATCCCACGAGGCCATGGCAGAAGAGCTGTGATTGGCAGGAATGCAATGGAATATGACAGATTTGTCTGGATTACGTTCATACTGCAAACATTAGCTGTTTACATTACCCCTCAAATTGAGCAAATTGATATTGCGAATTGAAAATCCACCCAATGGAAACATGTAAATTTAGCAAAAAAAAACTACCATAAATCGCGTAATATATATAATTTTTCACATTTACAGGTCACTTGGCATATGTAAAATTGACATGATTAATTATTAATGTACTATAACCTGCATACGTGGCTGGTCTCAACTATAAGGGGCTTTTCTTGCCATTAATGCTTGGATGACCCCTTATTTACATTGGACATATCTGTGGGACATTACGGCTCCGACACGGTCACTGGAGCTGATCGCGGCCACTCAATAGTCAATGCTTGTGTTTATTCCAGCCGTGTCTGCTTCATTAAAGAAATGTACATACTGCACGTCTCCTTCGATTCAAAAATAATGGCTAGTGGGGGTGGCTGCAATATATGTAAATCTATAAACAACTATCACCAAGATTGCGAGAGGAATAACAACCTATTTTAGTCTTATAACATCAGTTAATGGAAACACAGACATTTCGCAATAGGTTTTGTTCGATCGACATTTATAAAATATGCACAAACTGTAATGAACAAACCTGGCTAATGATACAATATAGAACATACTTTTTTGTTCTTAGTTTTATTTTTATTTTATTTTTTCTCATGAAGTGATCATACTTAGCCCAAATAAGAACTTACTTATATAACAGCAAACGTGACCCTTCAAAGGGAGTTTGATTGACCTGTGATCTGACCAATCAGAATCTGCCATTTTTTGTCGGACAAACAAACAAGACAAGAAAGTCGATTAAAGTCGGTGGATGTGAACTTGAAAAATGGAATGTATTGTCATATTTCCATAAAATAAAACAAGATACTTTCTGATATTCATTCATAAACAAGTTTATTTCAAGTTAAAACAAGTAAAGAGGAAGAGAGGATCTACAAGGAGGGGCTACAGCGATATGTCATGACATTTAAAGAGCTACAAAACAGCATTCATTCCTTGAATTTCTTAAAAAAATGACAACATTTTAAAGCTGATACTTAGTTTCATATCTAATGTAACCTGCTTTGTCAGCGCATTGTCAGTTTCCTCTTATTCCGCAAGTATTTTTTACTGCGTGAGATGGTGTGTGGTGTGAAAGTGACATGGCTTGTCAGGACTAGCAATAGTTGTAGCCCCAACCATGGCCTTTGTGATGTCATCAGGAGGGAAAAGTTGTTTAAAAAAATGTATTAATTAATTGTCTATGGCATTTTGACGAACGATTATTGTTTATGATTGGTCAAATGAAGTAAATTTGTAATTTCAAAGACAGCTGTAGGGCAAAGACATAGACAGATGTACAGCAAGACTGTACTTTCTAGCTCGGCGTGGAGGTCAGAGAGAAGATTGCATCGGCAGGTCTCACGGTGCGGTTGCATCAGCTTTCAGCTCTAATTCCATCAGAGGCTGACATGCCGATATCAATTTCGGAGAGGACAGAACCATGTTCAGGCCTGCTGTGCCCACTGAAGCTGGTTCTGACCCGGATTACTGAGTGCAGGCTCTGGGTACCAACCAGTAAACTACCAGCAGCTGTAGCTGTTCTCTTCTAAGATCTCACATCACTTATGTCCACACGACCTCTTGACAGGGCTAAAGCCTTGCGGTGAAATTGATTGCCTTTTTTGTGATTTAAGTTTTATTGCCTTGCGATTTTGTTCTGTAGTTATGAAATATATTGTGGAAAGATTTACTATGTACTAGGGGTCTGCGATATATATTGTCTGCGATAATATCGTAATTGTTGTTTTAATTATGTGCAATTTGACTATTGAGTATTTTGCAAAAACCAAACAAAACACCTACGGAGTGCACGCATACATTAGCCTAACGTATGTGGTGATGAAGATGAAGCAGGTTAAACAGGGTACGTGCGTATTTAGAGTGTTCTTTCACTACATGATTCAGTCTGTTAACTGCTTTAAAAATTATTGCAAAATTCAAGATATGGGGGCAGAAAACGTATATTTTTACATTTTATATAGTTAAAATCACACAAAGAGTGACGTTTTTTCTTAAAAAATAAGCATGGTTACAAATGTGATATTGTCTTTATACAACAGTTCAATAAACAATAAGTTAATATTAAGATACGTACATTTTAAACACCATATTGCCTATTTTAGCTCCATTTCGCTGACCAAAAATAATTCCAAACAACTAACAGCTCTGAGCAACATAATGGTGATTTGTTCCAGAATTCGTTCACTTATTACCAGTGACTTTCTGCCAACTACTGGCGGCTTTAATTTCACATTTAAAGTCTATTTTCAATTTTTTTAAATAATTTTAAATATCAGTATTAAATGTTTTATATTTAATTCATTAATTCATTTTATTACCATTTGTAACTGGTTAAAGCACTCCACGTCCCTCTGTTCCTGTGGCTCAGTGGTAGAGCATTGCGTTAGCAGCACAAAAGATTGTGTGTTCAATTCCCAGGGAAGCCATCTGAATGCACTGTAAGTCGCTTTGGATAAAAGCGTCCGCTAAATGCATAAATGTAAATGCCACTTCAGATACAACTTCTGCAAAGATTCTTTTTGATGATACCGGTTTCATTTTGTTTGGTAAAAGCCAAAATGTGTATTATCTTAATTAACTGATTAAATTTACAAATTTGACTCAAAATATGTACACTTTGTAAAAAAAATGTACAAAAAAATGCTTTATTAAAGGTCAAAATCAATTTAAACTTAAATGAAAAAAATATTAACTGATGTGAACTGACCACACGTGATATGAAGAATATCAAAAACTGCAGCTGTCCACGGTAGTCAGATATCAGCACAATAATACACTCTGCAAAATATTGTCTAATTATCGTTATCGGAAAAAAAAATATCGAGATATCGTTTTTTTTCAATATCGCACACCTCTACTATGTACAGCAACTATAACTATGTACAGGATCAGACTGGTTTAAGGATTTTTGTTTTTTATTATTATTCCTATACTTTTTTCCTCCTGTAGTGTAGTAACTGTTATTTTTGTCAGAAATGTTGGATCCTATGGTGAAGTTGTGTAAGGGTTAGTTTATTTTTTTGTGACTGTTGTTGGGGAGAGTCTTCGTGTTGGCTCACTCATCACTCTTATTCTACACTGCCAATGAAATGCCCCTCCTCTCAATATGTCCACCAAGAGACGCACAGGCCACAGTCAGGGGAAAACTTGCTTAAAAGTATTCTTCAGTTCTTATGACTATAACCCTCTTTTACTAATTGTTCTCTCTTTCAGTACTCTCTTTCTCTTTCCATTTCCTTCATCATTTACTGTTCCTGTCAAGCCTGAAAACACATTGCTGTGATGCAGAAACCCATCTGATACACTCTAGTGCATAGCTACACAGAAAATAACTTAATGGGAGTTGTTTTAATGAAATCCTTTCCCTTTGAATGTTCTTCTGCTGCTTCTGTGTATCCTAGTTATTAACTCATAAAGTTAATGTTTAATAATGCGCGCGCGCACACAAACACACACACACACTGTCATTTCTGTGTCCTTCCTGTTATGCCTCTGGGGTGTGTGGGTGAAGTAAGCCCCCAGTGATGCACATTAAAGATGAAATATGCTATGCGCAATTAATTATTAACCACACAAACATGTTTTATCTTTTTATCTCTTATTTTTATCTTTTTTTAATCTCTTGTAGAGATAAGATTCAGCTTCAATTTTGCCAATGAATATGGAGAGAGCCTTATCCTCCTGTGCAACATTTCTCTCACTCTCTTTCTCTCTGTTCTTGTTCTATTCTAGAACAGCATACTAACTGATATGGAATCTCATAAGTCACCGATTTGGAACACTACATAGGCAGCAAAATATGCATCATAAAAGCTCTCTGTATGTGACGTACGATAGAAATTGAACTCAACTTTTTTATACTCTCACTCTGCCTATGAATCTCTGCAGACTGCATGTGTATTTCACAGGCTCTTTCATTTGACATTTGCCGTTCCATTTTTCTCAGAATAGAATATAGAGAATACTGTAGAACTGGTAAGAAGCAGCAAAGTAGTCTGCTAAATTGTGCATTTACCTGCCTAGATATACTATCAATAGATTGTATTTGTTTAATAGGTTATAAATAGGTTTAGTCTTATACAAGAGGTGGACAAAACATAAAAAAAATTACAGGCAATTACTAATGTTAGCTTACAGTTAACATTTAGTGTGTACATTAGTCTGGTGGTTAACACAAATCATATTTTATCTAGAGCAAACTGTTTTTTAAATAACAAGTTTAAAAAATAAATTAAATACATCGGTTATGCTCGCCAAAGCCACATTTATTTGACCAAAATACAGTAATAGGAACAATGACGTTGTCAAATTGTATTACAATTTAAAATAACTGTTGTCTATTTTAATATATTTTCAAATGAAATGTATTCCTGTGAATTGCAAAGCTAAATTGTCAGCATCCATTTATTCAGTCTTCATTGTCACATGATCCTATACAAAAATATATTTTTCATATGCTGTTTTGGTCCTCAAGAAATATTTGTTATCATTAATGTTATTTATTTATTTATTTGGATGATTAGAAAATAGCTGCCTTTATTTGAACTATTTTGATCAATTGAATGAATCCTTGGTGAAAGTAATTTTTTAAACAAACAAATAATCAATCAATCAGCTTTTTTAATCACATCTTTCCTTCGCTTATGCAGTGACAGCCTTTTTATTGTTTTATTTTTATATTTTTTATAGGAATGAGACCTTAAGCTTGTGAATGTGTCAGTGTGCTTGTGTTTTATGTGTGAGGTCTCTAATTTGAATGTTGTTGTGGAGGGTAAAATCTCATCGCTTGACTATGCATGAGGACACTAGTGCTCACTAAAGGTCAGAACACAATATATGCTGAATACTTACCAGGTCCTGTTCTTAACAAAACCCACCTGTTCATTCTTGTATGAACAAGTGGAAAACACACAATCTTACCTCTCCCAAAACCTCAGCAGATACTTAAACTGTGAGTCTTCAATTAGCGTTAACCTCAGTGTTTTATACACTCCTAATGAGTATGTGGTACCGGCTTAACTGATAAAGAAAGATCAATGCGATGAAGGGTGTGAATGAGCTAAATTAACCTTGCACTCTCCAGTTGACCCAAGATGTCTGTCATCATAATGAGAACAGCGCAGAATAAAATACATTGTTTTTCTCAGTGTGCCCATATTTGTAAATGTTAAGATGTGCCAGGTTGCTTTTGGTTCATGCTTTTGGACTAATTATATATGTATATCCATAAGTGTCTATGAAATACCTATAAACACACTGATAAAAACAGAGATTATTTTCTCAGCCAAAGCAAAAGGGGAATGAATGCAAGAAAAAGGGAGGATGACTGAGTGAAACAGAGCAATACAATATCACTGTGGGTGTCAAACTCTGGTTCTTTACTCATGTATGTCATTATTTATTTACAACTGACTTATGGTGTACCGACTTTTCTGCTGATTCTCTCACCTGCCACTTTCTCTACCTTTCACTTTTACATAATTAATTTTAACCAATCATAGACATTGAGACAAGTTTGCATCAAAGTCTATCTATCGATCGACCGAGACCGACCGAACCGAACTACCTACCTACCTAACTACCTACCTGTCTATCATCTGTCTGTCTGTCTGTATTTATATCAATATA
>QVTF01006466.1:0-22500 GCA_003573665.1 Oxygymnocypris stewartii
TCGTGGGTTGGTTATGTAGATGTTTCTGCAGGCTGTTGTTGTGTATGAACGGCTATAACTAATGTTTAAAGATCAAGTGTGTAAGCTTTGAAGGGAATTACAGAAATAATGCATTATTGAAGATATAGACAGAAAACCAGACTTTCTGCTCAGTGGTTCAAGAACTGCTCTGATTCACTGACAGTGATGTTTTAGTATCAATGAGATATTATTATGGTTTTATTCATATTTTGAATTTTTATATATTTTTTAATTGTATTATTATTTTAGTACTTCAACTTCAAGTTAGGGTTTGGTGAAATGTTGTCTTGAAAAAATAATATATAATTTTAATATTTTATTTCTGTTACCATTTATTTTATTTCAAGTAAAAAAAAATTCTGGTTTTAGTTAATTATTATAAAATTTGAGATTTGTTCGTTTGTGAGTCTTTTTGAAAATAAAAATGTCTTGAAAAATGACTCACTGTTAATTACTCGCTGTAGACGAGTGTGTTTCTTCATCAGGTTTGTAGAAATGTGTCACTGCATCAGTGAATGGGTGCCGTCAGAACGAGAGTCTGATAAAAACATCACTCCAGTCCATCAGTTAACATCTGGAGAATACAAAACCTGAAACTAATCCAGTATTAAGATGTTTTTAACTCAATACCATAGAGTCCATAATCCATAATAACTCTTCCTCAGTGAAAAGTGTTCTGGTCTGAATCAGGAGAGAAATCTGCAGCGTTTACAAGACTAAACTAATATGTGTCTGTATTTTGACGAGAGACGACAGCAGATGCTCTTTATCACTGAGGAAGAGTTATTATGGATTATGAACTCTATGATATTTGATTTTTTTTATTATTATGATTTTTTTATTTTATATGTCACATACACAATTATACAGAGTATAACCAGCAGTGAAATGTGTTCTCTCTATTTGACCCATCCAAGTGCGCACACACACACACACACACACAGACAGACACAGAGACACACACACACACACACAACAAACAAAAAACAAACAAACACAACACCAGCATACGCACACGCACACACCTGGAGCAGTGGACACACGCGCACACACACACACACACACACACACACACACACACACACACACACACACACACACACACACACACACACACACACACACACACACACACACACACACACACAAACAAACAAACACACACCTGGAGCAGTGGGCACACACACACACACACACACACACACCTGGAGCAGTGGGCACACACACACCTGGAGCAGTGGACACGCGCACACACACACACACACAAACAAACAAACACACACCTGGAGCAGTGGACACACGCACACACGCACACACACAGCTTAGACAGTTCAAACCTGTTGCCTTGGGCAACCACTCATTTCAAACTCATCTACAACTGCAAACCTGCCGGCTTTAAAATCATCCACACGTCACATACATGCATCACGAGGGCAATCAATATTCTATAATCTGTTTAATATTCATCCAGAATATGTCTATATATAGATAGAGAGTGGTTTTTAAAGGCACAGTTCAGCTGAACATGTAAATGAGCTGAATTTCCTCACGCTCAGGCCGTCAGAGTTTGTTTCTTCGTCAGATTTGGAGAAATGTCTCAGTAATGGATGCTCTGCAGAAGAGGTCTGCTTTCCCGCGGCGGTCCGACTGTCAGACGGTCCAGATCTCTTGCAGCAGATCTGCCTTTATTCTTTTCAAGCAGCAGTACAGCCTGACTGTTACATTTATGCATTTATGTATTTAGCAGACGCTTTTATCCAAAGAGACTTACAGTGCATTCAGGTTATACATGTATTGTCAGTATGTGTTCCCTGGGAATCGAACCCACAACCTTTGCGTATTCTGTATAATGGAGTATGTGACGAATAAAACCTTGAATCCTTGAAACCAGTGCTTCATTTATTTGCGAGGTCTGTATGCAGCATGTGCAGCACGATGCTCAGAGCAGGCTATAGACTACCCGTGGTGCATATACGGTCCACAGACAGAACAAGCAGGTTGCTGTAGTGATCGAGTAGTGCGGTGGTCGTGCTGAAGCTTCTGAGTGAACAGTGTCTACTGCTCCAGGTGTGTGTGTGTGTGTGTGCATGTGAGAGGTGTGTGAGTGTGTGTGTGTGTGTGCATGTGAGAGTGTGTGTGCGAGTTTGTGTGTGTGGGTGAGTGCGTGCGTGTGGTGTGTGTGTGGTGTGTGTGGGTGTGTGAATAGTGTGTGTGTGGTGTGTGTGTGTGTGTGTGCGTGTGTGAGTATATGTGTGTGTGTGTGTGTGTGCGTGAGTGTGAGAGCGTGGTGTGTGTGCGTGAGTGTGAGAGGTGTGTGTGTGGTTGGTGTGTGTGTGAGTGTATGTGTGTGTGCGTGTCTGTGTGTGGCGTGTTGTGTGCGTGAGTGAATATGTGTGGTGTGTGTGTGTGTGTATGTGTGTGTGTGGTGTGTGTGAGGGTGTGTGTGTGTGAGTGAGGTGTGGTGTGTGAGAGTGTGTGTGTGTGTGTGTGTGTGAGAGGGTGTGTGTGTGTGTGTGCGTGTGTGTGAGTATATGTGTGTGTGTGTGTGCGTGAGTGTGAGAGCGTGTGTGTGTGCGTGAGTGTGAGAGGTGTGGTGTGTGTGTGTGTGTGTGTGGCGCGTGTGTGTGTGCGTGTGTGTGTGCGTGCGTGAATGTGTGTGTGTGTGTGTGTGTGCATGTCTGTGTGTGTGTGTGCGTGTGTGTGTGTGAGAGCGTGTGTGTGTGTGAGAGCGTGTGTGTGTGTGTGTGTGTGTGTGCGTGTCTGTGTGTGTGTGTGTGTGTGCGTGTGTGTGTGTGTGCGCGCGTGTGTCGGCTGTCCTTGCAGCACAATAGCAGCGCTGGCGTGATCTCGCTCTATTCACTCCGCTCTCAGTGCTTTATGAAGGAGCTTTATCGATAGAGGTTTCTCCAGGTGTTTCTCCTCCGTCTGTGTGCTGATGCTCAATGTCTTTGTTTGAATAGAACACAGTCCTCTTTCAGCACAGAGACTCCTCTGGACGCTGCTGAAGTGCAGTATGTCGGTGACGCGTTTGCATTTAAATCACCACGGCAAAGTTTCAAGTGCTCGAGTGTGTGTGTGTGTGTCCACTGCTCCAAGTGTCTGTGTGTGTGTGTGTGTGTATCTACTGCTCCAAGTGTGTGTGTGTGTCCACTGCTCCAAGTGTGTGTGTCCACTGCTCCAAGTGTGTGTGTGTGTCCACTGCTCCAAGTGTGTGTGTGTGTGTCCACTGCTCCAAGTGTGTGTGTGTGTGTGTGTCCACTGCTCCAAGTGTGTGTGTGTGTGTGTCCACTGCTCCAAGTGTGTGTGTGGTGTGTGTCCACTGCTCCAAGTGTGTGTGGTGTGTGTGTCCACTGCTCCAAGTGGTGTGTGTGTGTGTGTGTGTGTCCACTGCTCCAAGTGTGTGTGTGTGTGTGTGTGTGTCCACTGCTCCAAGTGTGTGTGTGTGTGTGTGTGTGTGTCCACTGCACCAAGTGTGTGTGTGTGTGTGTGTTCACTACTGTGTGTGTGTGCTTGGATGGGTCAAATACAGAGAACACATTTCACTGCTGGTTATACTCTGTATAATTGTGTATGAAAAAAAAAAAAAGTAAAAATATTCAAAACCGATATCTCTGTGGATCTCTAGTATTGAACACCCCGAGCAGTGTTAGTGACTCACAGCCGTTCCGTTGTGTTCTGTGTGTCTGGATGTAGGTCAGACGTTCATGCATCGGCGTAATTAGCCGTGATCCGCGTCTGGACTGATCTGGAGACAGTGCTGAGGATCACGCTAGCTTCGTTAA
Source organism: Oxygymnocypris stewartii (assembly GCA_003573665.1). NCBI lineage: Eukaryota > Metazoa > Chordata > Actinopteri > Cypriniformes > Cyprinidae > Oxygymnocypris > Oxygymnocypris stewartii. The sequence goes on from QVTF01006466.1 coordinate 3,804, forward strand.
ACGCGTGCTGCTCTTGATTAGCGACCCACTAACACCGAAGCCTCAGAAAGTAGAACGATGTAGAAATTAATTGCTCATGTGACCTCATTATGTTTTATTATTTCAGCCCGAGAGTGAAGTCTCAACGACCGCTGAAGACTGTTCATCTGAGGTAAGATCAGTTATTTATTTATCTCCACTAAACATATCTTCATTTATTAATACAAAAACTTTATTTTTTTAAGCATATTTTCAAGACAAACATTTTCACGTTTTCTCCTCAAACTATTAATACTAAAACAATTATTTATTTTAATTAAGCACATTTTCTTCTCCAAATATCAAGACAAAAACTATTTATATATTTATTTTTAATTAAGCACATTTTGTTCTCCAAATATCAATACAAAAACATATTATTTATTTATTAATTCATTAATTATTTTAATTAAGCACATTTTCTTCTCCATTTATCAATACAAAAACATAATATTTATATATGAATTAATTAATTTATTTTAAATAGGCACATTTTGTTCTCCAAATATTAATACAAAAACATATTATTTATTTATTAATTTATTTATTTATTTTAATTGAGCACATTTTGTTCTCCAAATATTAATACAAAAAAAATTTATTTATTTATTTATTTATTTAATTAAGCACATTTTGTTCTCAAAATATCAATACAAAAACATATTATTTTTAATTATTTATTTATTTTAATTAAGCACATTTTCTTCTCCATTTATTAATAAAATATATATAATTTATTTATTTATTTATTTATTTTAATTAAGCACATTTTCCTCCCCCGATTATCAAGACAAAAAACTATATATTTGTATTAAATTTGTATTAAGCAGAATTTCTCAAATTATTTGTACAAAAACTATTTATTTATTTATTTTTAACTAAGCACATGTATCCTCTAATTTTCAATACACAAACTGTTTTATTTGCTTTTATTTAAGCACATTTACTCCAAATATAAATAGAAAACGATGTATTATATATTTAACAATACATTTATTTTAATTAAGTACATTATTTCAGCTAAGCATGTTTCCTCCTCCAATCAGCAAATACCTTTGATTATACATTATTTGGAAAATTAGTTAAAAAAAGTAATATCTGTTGCATGGAACTAAATAAAAATAATATACTGATATTTAATATTAAACTAACACTTCACAATAATGATTACTTTAATTAGTGTAGCTTATTAACTACACGAACAATACAGTTATTACAGTATTTATTAATATTTTCCTAATGTTAGTTAATAATAATACAGTGTTAGTTCATATTAATTCAGAGTGCATTAACTGTTTGATTTTAATAATGCATTAGTAAATGTTGAATTAACATTAAGATTAATAAATGCTGAAGAATTATTGTTTATTCGCCCTTATTGTAATGCGCTACTAATATTAATTCTGTCCAATTTTTATTGTTACTTCAAGTAAAAATTTGTTTTTTTTAATTCAGTATCATAAAAATTTAGTTAAATTTAAAGGCTTACTTTGAAAAATTACTTTGTATTATTGAATAAAATAATAAATAATCATTACAAAGCCTTTTCAGTTTCGGCCCCATTTTCTCTTCCAATTATTATGTTTATTTATTCTAATAATTGTTATTTTTGTATTTTAATATTAGTTCAATTTCTAAAACATGTTTATATTGACTTATTTTTGTTAAATAAGAAATCTATATAATAAATGAAAAGTTGAAATATGATGTGTTTATGAAGCGAGTCAGAGTTTGGTTCTGTTAATGACTCGGGGGACTCGTTACTGTGCTTGTGAACGCTTTATGATGCAGCACAAAAGAGGAATCCAGAAACCTTGGTCCTCTCCAGCTCTCATCTCAGCGCATCATGTGACCCGCGGTTGCCAGGCAGTGAAGTCTCTGACCGTGCCGCTGATGCTGATCCGAGATCAGATTGCAGCCCAATCAATAACCAGATAAAGACACATTCAATTCAGAGAATCTCACAAATCATAATCATAATAACAAATAATATTTTTTTTATGTAGAATATAATAACAAAAGATGTATTTATTTTACATAAGTACATTTTAAATAAAATAAAAACATTGAAAATGATTAAATAATAATAATAAAAATAGTAGAAATTTTTTTTATTATATTATTTATTTTACATAAGTATATTTTCTCCTTTAATTCTCAAAAAAAAATATTAATTTTTTTACAATTTATTTACTTTTCGTTAAGCAAATTTTCTCCTCAAATTCTCAAAAAGAAAAAATATATATATATTTTTTTGCTTATGTCATTTTCATTAAGCACATTTTCTCTAATTGTCAGTACAATTTTATATTTGTATATTAGGATATGTTGCATTATGACCATTATTTTAATTAATATATTTAAAGCACTTAAGTATTAAGCATTTAGATTAAATAGTTTAACATTGTGTGTATAGATAATTATATTTGTTTTATTGGCTTACAATAAAAAAATGCATAGAATAAAATAAAAGTAAAAACAATTAATAATAATTACAAAAATTAAATAAATACAAAAATTGTGAAATTTATTACATAATAATAATAATAATAATAGAATAGAAAAAGTATTTATTTATTTTAAAATAAATAGGTAATTTTTTCTTTTAATTCTCAAAAAATATATTTTAATATTGTTTTACTATTTATTTTTCACTAAGCACATTTTATCATGAATTCTCAATACAATATTTATTTTTACTTATTTGTTTATTTATTTATTTTCACTAAGCAACATTGTGTATAGATAATTATGTTTGTTGTATTTGCTTCCGTAAAAAAAAATGCATAGAATAAAAGTTAAAATAAATAATATTTATTAAAATAAATATTAATAAAAAAGTCATAATGAAAATTAGCAAATTATAACAAATTAAATTACATTACTTTATTACAGAAATGTAAAGCATTATGTCTTATAATAGTGAGAATCTTAGTAACGGACCAGCGTTCAGAAAAACAATAATAATGGAAGAGGTCAAAAATATTCAGATTGTACTGAATTTGAAGGCTGCGTATGATTCATAGTCATTTAAATCATGTCATGCTAATGGTCCTAGAAGTGTCTCCCACGTGTGATGCCCTCTGTTGCTGGAATGAGTGTGTTCTGCTCTCTCATGAACCGACAGGTAAACGGTTTCCACGAGAGGACCTGCTCTGTGATCGGGGTACAGTAATGAGTTTGATAAAGCCGTAATCTCTCTCTCTCTCTTCTGATGCACTAACCCTGCTCCTGCTTTACCTTCGTCTCTGAGCCGAGGCCACGGACGCCGTGCGGCGGCGCTTTAACTTATGCACTCTCACATCGCCTCATGAACGGGGAAGACGGGGGGCTTGGCATTTTGTCGGTCGTGTATTATGTGGTGGAGGGGAGCTTGTAAAAGCTGTATGACCTGCTTATATAAGAGCTTTTAGCTTTTTACAAGAACTAAAATCATCATTCTCGATTAGAGAAACGAGCTTTAAGGACAGTTTCTACCTGCACAGAGAGAGTGTGTGTGAGAGAGAGAGAGAGAGTGTGTGTGTGTTGTGTGAGCGAAGCAGAGAGAGGAGTGTGTGTGTTTGTGTGTGTGAGAGAGAGAGTGTGTGTGTGTGTGTGTGTGTGTGAGAGAGCGAGAGAGAGAGTGTGTGTATGTGTGTGTGTGTGAGCGTGTGTGCGTGTGCTATTATTATTGACAAAGGAAAAAGATTAGAGAAACGAGCTTTAAGGACATTTTCTACCTGCACAGAGAGAGTGTGTGTGTTTGTGTGTGAGAGAGAGAGAGTGTGTGTGTGTGAGACAGAGAGAGAGAGAGTGTTTGTGAGTGTGTGTGTGCGTGTGTGTGTGCGTGTGTGTGTGTGAGAGAGACAGAGAGAGAGTGTGTGTGTGTGTGTGTGCGCGAGTGTGAGCGTGTGTGTGTGTGTGAGACAGACAGATAGAGAGAGAGAGTGTGTGCGTGTGTGTGTGTGTGTGTTATTATTATTGACAAGAAAGGAAAAGATTAGAGAAACGAGCTTTAAGGACGTCAGGTTCATATTTTCTACCTGCACTGTTCCAGTGTTGATGCTAAATTGTCTCTGAATTAATGCGTTTTATTTCTGCTAAAAATTAAAAATCCTCTGCATGTTGCATCAAATGCATTTTTGCATAAAGATTATATTTTCAAATATATAAATCTAGCATCATATTCAGGATTTACCAGTGTTTTAATTATTTAGATACTGTTATAATTTTTAAGTTTTACATTTTGACTTCATTTTAGAAATTTTGTTGTAAATTTCAGATAGATTTTAGTAATTTTATTTCTTATTTTATTAGATCCACTACTGAAAATGATTTACTTTGTTTTTCTGCTAACTTGTTTTTTTCTATTTTAATTTTAAAGTTAATAAATGTTGAAAATTTTATAATTTTGTTTTAATATATCTATACATATTTAAGTTTGAGTTATTTTAGTACATCAATGTTCAACTAGCTGAAATAAAATATTTATTTTAAATATTTCATTTTATTTATTTTAACATGTTTTTTTTATATATATTGCATTTGAACTTTAATTAAAGTTTTAGTAATTTTGTTGTTTAATTAGTTTTAGTAAAACACAATTAAAAACACTTTGACCATTACATTGAAATGCATTTTGCTGAAATAATTGTAATTAATTTATAAAATATATGACTAAAACTAGCGTCATTCACCATTTATTTTCATAATTTCATGTCATTGAGATGCTACGTTTTTAAATTAATATTTTGAATTAGTTTTTATTTTTCTATTATATTTTAGCTAAAGGTTTTTTTATGTCTGTATATGTTTTTATGAATTTTTACTAGTTATTTTAGCAAAACTAAATAAAATGATAAATGTTGCTTTGACAACTAGATTAAGTTTTATTATAATTACAATTATTATAACTTATTATAATTGCAACATTTTTTTATAATTCATAAAATAGTATTTAATTAAATACATTAAATTATAATTAGTATAAAATAAATTAAAATTATAATTAATATAATATTTTTTTTTTCAATTATTATTATTATTATTATATTTTTTTTTTATCTTTACTTTTAATGACCTATAATAATTAATATAAAAATTATTTTTTTAAATAGAAAATATTATTATTATTTTTTTTTTTTTTTGGTTTTAGCTTTACTTGTAGTGACCTATAATAATTAATATAAAATATATATTTTTAAATAAAAAATATTATTGTTTTTTATTTTTATTTTTTTTTTTTTTTTTCTGGTTTTTAGCTTTACTTTTAGTGACCTATAATAATTAATATAAAATATATTTTTTTAAATAGAAAATATTATAATTTTTTAATTTTTTTTTTTTTTTTTCTGGTTTTAGCTTTACTTGTAGTGACCTATAATAATTAATATAAAATATATTTTTTTAAATAAAATAAAAATATATATATATATATTTATTTTTTTCCTGGCTTTAGCTTAGTTTTAGTGACCTATAATAACCCTGGCATTCAGCAGGCGGTGTGGAAAGGGCTTTATAATGAGCAGCTCGTGGAATCTTCTCACTCGTCTCGATCTCTCCGGCAGGAGGAAGACCTGCAGCCGTCCCGAGCGCTCGTGGAGCCTCAGAGCAGCACACAGATCATGGATGACGATCTCGCCGCTAAGAACATGGCATGGAGGAGCTGAGCCGCGAGCTGGAGGAGATCAGGGCCGGCTTCGGAGCTGAAGGAGTGCAGCAGGTACGTGAAGGATGAGTGGGTGATGGATGGATGCCCACGCAGGACACTGGTCTGACCTCTCTGTGATGGGGCTCATAGCTGTTCACGTCTCTGTGTGACTCCGAACAATGTCTTTCTTATTCACATCGACTCTATTAGGCTGCTCTGTTGTGTAAATCTTCTATAATATGCACTTCTAGATCTCGGTCTACTCTTGTAGACTTACAGGAACACTATACTTTTTGAGGAAATAGGCTCATTTTACGACTCCCCAAGAGTTGAGTTTCACCGTTTTTGAATCCATTCAGCCGATCTGGCGGTACCACTTTTAGCATAGCTTAGCATATATAATTAAAACCGTTAGCATCACGCTCAAAAATGACCAAAGAGTTTTGATAATTTCCCTATTTAAAGCTCGACTCTTCTGTAGTTACCTGAAAGTAGTCCCTATAGCTATATCATAACTAGTTACCTAGCTGGGGACTACTTTCAGGCGTTGCGTAATATCATTGTGTTATGGCAGCTAAGTTCCTTGATTATGCCGGAACGAGAGTAAAGTTCCTAGCCATATCGGCCTCGAAAATCACAACTTTTCATTTTCAGTTAGTCTTAGTACACAATGTAACTGTTGACAATTACTGAGACGCGTGTGTGTGTGTGTGTGTGCGCGCGTGTGTGTGTGTGTGTGTGTGTGTGTGTGTGTGGTGTGTGCTTGTGTGTGGTGTGTGTGTGTGCTTGTTTGTGTGTGTGTGTGTGTGTGTGTGTGTGTGTGTGTGTGTCTTTGTGTCCGCAGCTGCAGGACTTCGAGGAAGCGCTGAAACAGAGGGATGAAATCATCACGCAGCTCACCGCTAATCTGCAGCAGGCGCGAAACCGAGAAGGAGGAGGTGATGAAGGAGTTCCTGGAGCTGACGGAGCAAAGCCAGAAACTCCAGATCCAGTTCCAACAGGATACCGGACCTTCGCTACATAGCGTTAGCAACATCTTCAGCTGTAACAATAACTGTAATGCTACTGTAACCATAATTACAGTGATAGCTGTTATAACGAGAACTATAGTGATTACTCTGATAGCAATTATGAAATGATAACTATAAAAACGGTGATAATATAGCATTACTTAAAGATAACTAATGATACTGTAGCGAAAACGATAGTGGTAACGATAACAATTGCTGTAATATCTATAGTGATAATTAAGCATTACTCAGTACTATAGCGATAAATCATAATAACTATAGCGATAAATAATGATACATTTAGCGGTTACTCTAATAGTAACTATAGCGATAAATAATGATACATTTAGCGGTTACTCTAATAGTAACTATAGCGATAAATAATGATACATTTAGCGGTTACTCTAATAGTAACTATAGCGATAAATAATGATACATTTAGCGGTTACTCTAATAGTAACTATAGCGATAAATAATGTACATATAGCGGTTACTCTAATAGTAACTATAGCGATAAATAATGATACATTTAGCGGTTACTCTAATAGTAACTATAGCGATAAATAATGATACATTTAGCGGTTACTCTAATAGTAACTATAGCGATAAATAATGATACATTTAGCGGTTACTTCTAATAGTAACTATAGCGATAAATTAATAGTACATTTAGGTACTCTAATAGTAACTATAGCGATAAATAATGATACATTTAGCGTGTTACTCTAATAGTAACCTATAGCGATAAATAATGATACATTTAGCGGTTACGTCTATAGTTAACTATAGCGATAAATAATGATACAATTAGCGGGTTACTCTAATAGTAACTATAGACGATAAATAATGATACATATAGGGTTACTCTAATAGGAACTATAGCGATAATAATGATACATTTAGCGGTTACTCTAATAGTAACTATAGCGATAATAATGATACATTTAAGGTTACTCTAATAGTAACTTATAGCGATAAATAATTGATACATTTAGCGGTTACTCTAATAGTTACCTATAGCGAATAAATAATGATACCATTTAGCGGTTACTCTAATAGTAACTATAGCGATAAATAATGATTACATTTAGCGGCTTACTCTAATAGTAACTATAGCGATAATAATGATACATTTAGCGGTTACTCTAATAGTAACTATAGCGATAAATAATGATACATTTAGCGGTTATTCTAATAGTAACTATAGCGATAAATAATGATACATATAGCGGTTACTCTAATAGTAACTATAGCGATAAATAATGATACATTTAGCGGTTACTCTAATAGTAACTATAGCGATAAATATGATACATTTAGCAGTTACTCTAATAGTACCTATAGCGATAAATAATGATACATTTAGCGGTTACTCTAATAGTAACTATAGCGATAAATAATGATACATTTAGCAGTTACTCTAATAGTAACTATAGCGATAAATAATGATACATATAGCGGTTACTCTAATAGTAAACTATAGCGATAAATAATGATACATTTAGCGGTTACTCTAATAGTACCTATAGCGATAAATAATGATACATTTAGCGGTTACTCTAATAGTAACTATAGCGATAAATAATGATACATTTAGCGGTTACTCTAATAGTAACTATAGCGATAAATAATGATACATATAGCGGTTACTCTAATAGTAACTATAGCGATAAATAATGATACATTTAGTGTTACTCTAATAGTAACTATAGCGATAAAATAATGATACATATAGCGGTTACTCTAATAGTAACTATAGCGATAAATAATAATAACTATAGCGGTTACTCTAATAGTAACTATAGCGATAAATAATGATACATTTAGCGGTTACTCTAATAGTAACTATAGCGATAAATAATGATACATTTAGCGGTTACTCTAATAGTAACTATAGCGATAAATAATAATAACTATAGCGGTTACTCTAATAGTAACTATCTCCGCGAGCGTCACGCGTGCTTATTTAAATAATATTTTGCGGTTTAATATTTACAAATGCTAGTCCATATCGCGATTAATTCATCCAAACTTTGACAAATACGTGACATTCCGCGTTAACTGTAAATTCCGTTTTATGACGCATTTTACGCATCGCGCAAATCATAGGGCCCTACTGTAACGATGATTATAGCGATGATAAGTGTGACGGTCTCTGCACACCGAGTCCGAAATTTTCGCTTGCGTTTTTTCGTATTCATAATCCTAAAAATTTATCACGCACAGAAACCTTGCACATCGAGTCCGATGCGTATTAATTAATCCGTTACGAAAATGATGATACAAAATCTCTTTAAACATTGAGGATGATTTGGTCGTCCTCTCGCTTCTTAAAACAAAGAAACGGAAAGTGAATATTGGGTCAATCCAATCCTAAAATATAGAGAGGACGGAGAGTTCCTCCTTATTAAGGAGCAGCGGGTTATCACGGGCGATTCAACGTTTCGTTCAGGCTCAGTTCGATGCTTTTCTAGCGATATTAGAGCCACAAAGGAAGACTTCTACTATACACAGTGCTTTGTGCTGCGAGACGAAGTGGATGAACTTGACTGGGTTTAGGCTTTCGCTTGTACGGTGGCTCGGAAGTGTCAAAACACCTCTTTAAATCGCTTGCTACGGATGCGAAAACGCAAAAATCAAACCCGATCCGAAATTTTTTATGACAGACGACAATTTCGGAGGCAGTGTGTAAACGTAATTGACATAACGTGAGGTCGTATTTATTTTTCAACATTTCGGTCATAAATTTCGGACTCTGTGTGCAATGACCTTAACGAACTATAATGATATTATAGTGCTAGCGATAACTATAAAACATTACTATAACTGTAAACTATATTAGTATCCATACTGTTAACGTTCTGCTGCAGTTTTGTCGTCTGCTGCTTTAACTCCTCGAGCATGGATTAGCATAAAACACATCCACCCACATACAGTGTGGAGCGGTAACTAGCTAGAACTTTGTGACTCATGCTTTTATATCGAAAGAAATCAATAGGCAGATTTTTTTTGCAGTGCTATTTAATTTCTCTGATATCGTGACGCTCTTGATCTTCGCTCAGCTGCAGGCCGGTGAGACACTGCGGAGCTCCAACATCAGCTCCACCGCTGCAGATCTGCTCCAGGCCCGTCAGCAGATCACGCTGTACCAGCAACAGCTGGACGAGAGGGACGCACAGGTCAGAGGTCACCAGGAGCAGCTTCAGGAGAGTCTGAGTGGAGCCGAGAGAGTGAGTTCACTATAAAGCGAGCCGTCAGCCGTTTCCAGTCATGCCATCCAGCGTCATAAGCTTTGCTCAAATCAAACCCCCCAAAAAGTTAATGGCTAATGCACATTAGCAAGTCCTCATTAAAACAACCAAACAGACATCTTTAAGTGAACTGAGTGGAAAAAGTCCCTTGCTGAATAATTACAGATTATGTGCTTATTATTTCCTCCATTGCTTATTATCTAAGGAATCAAATTAGGGTTTAATGAGTTAATGATGTTGTCCATTAGAATGCAGCTAAAATTAAAGATATGAGGACAAAAAATTATCCTCTTATATTTATATCGGAGTCTAGCAGTATCATACAAACAGGAGTGCTGTTTTTTCCCAAATATCCAAATATTGATTTTATGCAACAGTTCAATAAACAAGAAGTTAATATTGTTACATTTTAGATACCATATTATCTATTTTAGCTTAATTTCACAAACAAAAATATTTGCAAACAAAGCCACGGCAGAAGTGTCGCGTGTCTCCAAGCGGTGTTTCATTACTAAATTAATTCATGTTTTTGAATGAATCGGTTGAGTGAATAATTAAATGGCTCACTCATTAATACGGTGACTCAGTTTACGGCTTGTAGTTTCTTATGTAGATTATCATTGCACATTTAAAAAATAATTTTATATTTCAATATTACATAAAAAATACTCCTTTATCATCATTATTTATGCCAAGTTGAATCAAAATGTTACTTTCTAAAGCTGCATTTTTGTAATGTCCATTCTTTTTTAATTTAACACAATAATGATCTTTTGGGGGGTGATTTCTCAGCCTTTACTGACGTGTGATTTAGTTGTGATTTATTAGATTTGTCGACACATTGTGTAATTAATGCAATAAAAAATGTAACTTGTTTGATAGCCATAAAAAGCTTGTTTAAACAAAAATAAAATTGTTATTTTCTGTCTTCAGCTCCGCACACAATCTGAAGAATCGTTTACTCTGAGTTTACGAGAAAAGGACTTGCTGAATACCGAACATCGGCGTCTGATAACACAGCTTCAGGATCAGCTTCTGACGTCCAAACAACAAGTGGAGGAAGCCAACGAACATCTGTCTGCGAAAACCCAAGAACTAGACAGCTGTGAAAAAGAGCTCTCCGCGTCCAGACAGAAAGAGCGCATGTCGTCCGGAGAAATCCTGCAGCTCATGAAAACCGTGGAGGACCTCCAGCAGCGCTGCCACCAGGAAGGCCAGTCGGAGAGCGAGACGCTGCGGAGAACCGAGGACGACTGGAGCCGACGGATGGAGCAGCTGCGAGCCGAACTGGACGAAATGTACGGTCAGGCAGATCACGCAGATGAAACAGGAGCTTCGCACGCAACACGCGACGGAGGTGGAGCGGATCCGAGCGCAGCACGGCTCGGAAACCGACAAGATCGTCCAGCAGCATCAGTCGGAGCTGGAGAGGTTTAAAGCCCAGCTGTTCCAGAGCGCCGGAGCCGCTAACGTGCTAAACGTGAAGGTCATCGAGCTCCAGCAGAAGCTGCAGGAGACGCAAGTGTTGCGCGAAAAGGCGGAGCAGGAGCTAACGCAAGCGTGCGCTGAAAAACTCGGTCTTGCGCAGGAGGTGGAGCATTTGCGCAAAGAGCTGCGAAGAGCGGAAAGCCCAAAGCCCGGAGAAAACGCAACACGCTATTAGCGACCTACAGGCGCAGCTTGATTTGGCGCGCAAAGCCAACGGCGATCTAGAAGCCAAGCACGAATCGGAAATCACCAACTATAAGATCAAACTCGAGATGCTGGAGCGGGAAAAAGACGCGGTGCTGGGCCGCATGGCCGAATCGCAGGAGTCGGAGCTGGACCGCCTGCGAACGCAGCTCTTGTTTAGCCACGAGGAAGAGCTCTCTCAACTTCGCCACGACCTTCAGCGGGAAAGCCAGCTCAACGTGGAGAACTTGCGCGACGAGTTGGGCGTGAGGCACCGCGAGGCTTTGCACGATTTCAAGGACAAGCTGCGGTCGGTGGAAGAGCGAGAGAGCGGCGTTAGCTTCGGAGAGACTCGCGCTGCTTGAGGAGATCGGTGCGTTGAAATATCGAGCGACGGAGAGCGAGGAGCTGGTCGCGCAACTGAAGGAGCTGCAAGCAGAAGTCGAGCGCTTGAGAGCGGAACGCGATGATAAACAGTCGCACGCAACCGTGACGGAAGAGCTGCAGAAAATCGACCGCCTTCCTCGGAGAACGAAGAAATGTGTGTGCGCGACTCAAAGACCTGACGGATGAGATCGAAAAGCAGAGAAACACGTTCTCCTTCGCGGAGAGGAACTTCGAGGTGAACTACCAGGAGCTGAAGGACGAGTACACGTGCCTGGTGAACGCTAAGCTACAGCTGGAGGAGCGCTTGCTCAGAGAAGCCATGGAGCACGAGAAGAAGCCAGAGATCTTCAGACGAGACGCCAGGAGGTGGATGGGAAGACGCAGACGGAGAAAGAGCACTACAGAGATGATGGAGAAGCTGGAGACGGCTGAGAACGAGAAGAAAAGCCTTGACGGAGCGGCTCTTGATGATGGAAACTGACGCAAAACGACTGAAGATGAGCATCAAGAAGACGGCGATTGAAAGAGACACTACAGAGATGATGGAGAAGCTGGAGGACGCTGAGAACGAGAAGAAGAGCTTGATAGAGCGGCTCTTGATGATGGAAGCGGAGCTGGAGGCGCTGAAGAGAGGCAGAGATGAAGCGCTTGGGGTCTGAGCGCAGCGTCGCTGGTGGGCTGTACTCTGTAGAGAAGCATCACGCACACACCTCGTCTTCACGGAGAGCTGGATGCTCTTCGCTCGTCGACAGCAGCGCAGGAGCGGAGAGAAAGAGAGAGGACTCTGCTCATTCACCCACACACCACGCAGCCGCAGGAAGCGGAGAGAGAGGAGAGACTCTCTCTTCAACACACCACACACAGCAGCGCACGAGGAGCAGCTCTCAGCGTCTGACCGACTCCCGCCGCAGGTAAGAGCCGCCGCTGTTTGCTTCACATCCACTCGTGATGCAACAGTTGCTCTGCGTTTATCTGCATCGCACGCAGCAGCTGTGCTCGGTTCGATGTCGGTGCTTTTGAAAGCTTTCTCCGTGCAGCACTGCAGGTAAACGCCGTGGGAGGAATTGATGTGCGTTTGAGGGACGAGAGATGATTTAGAATCGGTGCAGGGCGAGAGAGATTGAGGTATTAAAGAGAGAGAGAGACAGATGAGCTTTATTCTCCCGTTTGTGTGACACTCTTTGATCTCAGCAGCTCGGAAGGAAAATTCGTGAATATAGACTGCTTTAAAAGCCCATCCTTTACACTTTAACTTTTCATTTATTTCCCCAAAACACCATTTATGGGCGAATCTCATGCAAACGGGGCACATTTCACCCCAAAATCACAATATTTTTTGTGCAAGGAAAATCATGTGTATTTCCGTAGCATATTTATTACATTACATTACAATGTTACATTATACATTGTTTTTTTTGCATATTTATATTATTTATTTATATTGTTATATTATTATTTTTTATGATAATTAAGCACATTAACCCTTAAATACTCATTGTCATAGTAAGTCTGGATTTATTTTATTTTATTATATTTTATTTTGTATTTATTTTTGTAGTAATTTATTTTTTGTTTTTTATGAAACCATTTCAAATCGGCAATTATATTAATTATTATGCTGTTTTTTTTTAATTAAATTAACAGAAGCACAAATATTACCAGGATATAGAAATAATTCCCAATGTATTTAATCTAATCATTTTCACATTACTGTCATTTAAAAAAAAAATGTAATATTAATGTGGAAATTTCATTATGATGAAAATAATGTCACATGGCAATAAAAAACTATATTATTGTATATAGTGAAAAGTATAAATAAATAAAGAATATAAATCTATATTTTACATTTTTTAAACTTAAAAAAAAAATTATATAAAAATTAATAAAAATAAAATAAAGTGCAGGGGGAGGTTGTGAACTCTGATATCTGCTGGTCGTGATCACGCAGGTCTGTGACGGAGGGGTTTCGTGTGTGTTTGTGATCCGCAGGTGGAGACGGGAGACGCTCGGTGAGGCCGATGGAGACGCGGTCCGAACCTCGCTCATGATGCAGTCGAGGGAAATGCACGGCGCTGAGCATGTAAGTATCCGTCTGTCTGAGTCAATCAAACGCTTACAGCTCAGCAGTTTCACTCAGAAATCCTCAGTGAAGTGCAAACATAATTGCAAAGAAGTGGGAAGTAACACACTGAACTTAAAAAAAACACATTTTTGTCACAGTGTAAAAATGTGCTTGTGTGTGTGTGTGTGTGTGTGTGTGTGTGCGTGTGTGTGTAAATGTGCTTGTGTGTGTAAATGTGCTTCAGTGTTTGTGTGTGTGTGGTGTGTGTGTAAATGTGCTTGTGTGTGTAAATGTGCTTGAGTGTGTGTGTGTGTGTGTGTGGGTGTGTGTGTGTGTGTGTAAATGTGTGTGTGTGTGTGTGTAAATGTGTGGTGTGTGTGTGTAAATGTGTGTGTGTGTGTGTAAATGTGCTTGAGTGTGTGTTTTAAGTGCTATCAGGTGAATTTGCGGTTTAGTGTTAGTGTAGCTCTGACATTCATCAGAAAGCTGCTATTAAAGCATTGGCGGTGTTTCTCTGTAATTGCTGCTCGATCGCCATCTTCTTGTGACGCTCATTAAAATGCTTGGTTTCTGCCTGTTAACACATCAATCAGGACGGAGCCGGACCCTCTGCTCTTTGTGTCTCGTATAAAAGAGCCTCACAGTCTCTTGATGTGCTGAAGTGTGTGTGAGCGTGTGTGTGTGAGAGAGCGTTTGTGTGCGAGAGCGTGTGTGTGTGAGTGCTTGTGTGAGTGCTTGTGTGTGTGTGTGAGAGTGTGTGTGTGTGTGTGTGAGAGCGTGTGTGTGAGCGTGTGTGTGAGCGTGTGTGTGAGCGTGTGTGTGAGCGTGTTGTGGCGTGTTGTTGTGAGAGCGTGTGTGTGAGAGCGTGTGTGTGAGAGCGTGGTGTGTGGAGAGCATGTGTGTGTGGTGGTGTGCGTGTGTGTGTGTGTGTGTGAGAGAGCATGTGTGTGTTTGTGTGTGTGAGAGCGTGTGTGTGTGTGTGTGTGTGAGAGCGTGTGTGTGTGTGGTGTGTGTGTGTGTGAGAGCGTGTGTGAGTGTGGTGTGTATATAGTGAGTGTGTGTGAGTGTGGTGTATAGTGAGTGTGTGTGTGTGTGTATAGTGATGAAGTAATGAAAAATGTTGCCTTAGCAACTAGCTGAAATAAAATAGTTGTTTTTGTATCTTAGTTTATTTCTGTTGCTGTTATTCAAAATAAAGAAAATGTATTTTTTGATTTATTTCATGTTTTCGATTAGGTACAATACACATTTGTATTATTATGATTAGGTTTTTGTTAGTTTAGATTAGTATAATAATTTTTTTTATGGCTTTAGTTTAGTATAATAAGCAAAATAAGTATGTTTTTATTTAGTATAATAAATAAGTACAAATACTTTAGTATAATAAAGAAAAATGTTATGGTTTAGTAGTTATGATATGGTTTCGTTTAATAAACAATTTTTTTATTTTTTTATAATAACATTTTTTTTTATAGTTTTACATTAGGATTATAAACTAAATACATTTTATTATAAT
Source organism: Oxygymnocypris stewartii (assembly GCA_003573665.1). Lineage (NCBI taxonomy): Eukaryota > Metazoa > Chordata > Actinopteri > Cypriniformes > Cyprinidae > Oxygymnocypris > Oxygymnocypris stewartii. Next base: position 19,351 of record QVTF01006466.1, read on the forward strand.
TAACTAAATGAGCTTCGACGGTCTTAGTTTTAGTTTGTTAATGAATTAATATTAGTTTAATATTTAGTGGCACCAAACAGATACTAATTGCAGAAACCCCAAAGGATCATACTGTCTGGTCATTGGTCAGTCAATCACATAGTCCCCGCCCCCCGTCTCATGCCATTGGTCGAGTCTGAAGTTGACATTTCAGGCCAATCGAACTAAACAGAAATAAATGTTTTAAAAGCATAAAGTGTGTTTTCACTCTTCAGGATGCTAAAATACCAGTTTATTGTGTTTAATAACCCTTAAAACGACCTCATGGAAACAAATCTTAATGGTCCTAAAACAGGCTTAGTTGCGTTTTTAAAATATTTATTTTTGTACTTCATTTGGATGTTTAAAGTTAATTAAAATAATGGAAGTACAAATATTACCATAATGTTAAAAATTATTTACAGTGTAGAAAATCTAATTATCTTCCACATTAGTGGATAAAAGCATCTGCAAAATTACTAAATGTAGTGTTACGAGAGTAAGAGGACTATTAATTATCATAAAAATAATGTGTCCGCAAAAAATCACAATGGTTCAAAATCAGGCTGTGCTGCTTTTATTAAAAATATTGTATTTATTTATTTAAACATTGTTTAAATTATTATTATTATTATTTTTTGATGTTCCTTGCAGTTTCGTGACACAATTTTCTTGTTATTCAAATCACTTTCCACCAACTCTCTGATCCTTTATCCTTAAATAACGAGCTAGCTTTGTAAACGACCTTTGATTTTATGATTTTGCATTGATTTCGGGCCTGTATTTGTTAATGGTCTCTGATGTGTTTTAGCCTTTAAAGGAAAGCGGCACTTTTTTGAGGGAAATAGGCTAATTTTACGATTCCCTAAGAGTTAAAAAATTAAGTTTCACCGTTTTCTAATCCATTCAGACGATCTCCGGGTCTGGCGATAGCACTTTTAGTGTAGCTTAGCATAGATAATTAAACCCGTTAGCGTCACGATCAAAAATAACCAAAGAGTTTTGATATTATTCCTATTAAAACTCTTCTGTAGTTACAACATCGTGTACTAAGACTGACGGAAAATGAAAAGTTGTGATTTTCGAGCCCGATATGGTTATGAACTATATTCTCGTCCCGGCGTAATAATCAATAACTTAGCTGCCGTACCGCAATGATATTACGCAGCGCCTGAAAGTAGTCCCCAGCTAGGTAACTAGTTATGATATAGCTATAGGGACTACTTTCAGGTAACTACAGAAGAGTCGAGCTTTAAATAGGGAAATTATCAAAACTCTTTGAGCGTGATGCTAACGGGTTTAATTATCTATGCTAAGCTACGCTAAAAGTGCTTCCGCCAGACCCGGAGATCGTCTGAATGGATTAGAAAATGGTGAAACTCAACTCTTGGGGGGTCGTAAAATGAGCCTATTTCCAAATAAAGTGTGTGTGCGTGTGTGTGTGTGTGTGCGTGCGTGTGTGTGTGTGTGCGTGTGTGCGTGCGTGTGCGAGATGTGTGTGTGCGTGCGTGCGAGGTGTGTGTGTGTGTGCGTGTGCGTGCGTGCGTGTGCGAGATGTGTGTGTGTGTGTGTATAGTGTGTATTTCCAAATAAAATGTAGTGTTCCTGTAAAGCCAGAGGAGTGTGTGCGTGTGTGTGTGCGTGTGTGTGTGTGTGTATATAGTATGTATTTCCAAATAAAGTGTATTGTTCCTGTAAAGCCAGAGGGGAGTGTGTGCGTGTGTGTGTGTGTGTGTGTGTGTGTGTGTGTGTGTGTGTGTGTGTGTGTGTGTGTGTGTGTGTGTGTGTGAGACGTGTGCGTGTGTGTGTATAGTGTGTATTTCCAAATAAAGTGTAGTGTTCCTGTAAAGCCAGAGGAGTGTGTGTGTGTGAGGCGTGTGTGTGTGTGTGTGTGTGTGTGTGTGTGTGTGTGTGTGTGTGTGTGTGAGACGTGTGCGTGTGTGTGTATAGTGTGTATTTCCAAATAAAGTGTAGTGTTCCTGTAAATCCAGAGGAGTGTGTGTGTGTGTGTGTGTGTGTGTGTGTGTGAGACATGTGTGCGTGTGTGTGTATAGTGTGTATTTCCAAATAAAGTGTAGTGTTCCTGTAAATCCAGCTGAGTGTCTCTCTCTCTCTCTCTGCAGGAGGAGTGTCGTCTGCAGCTGCAGGCTCAGCGCATCAGTCTGTCTCAGATCCACGCCGCGCAGCTGGAGCTGCTCACAGAGAGTGTGTCTGCGCAGACGAGGAGAGAGAACGGCCGTCCCACAGGTCAGCAGCACAGCAGACGCGCTCTCAGATCTATTATTAAGAGCTCCAGCAGCGTGACCGCGCGCGACACGCCGTCTGACTGACGCTTAACCCAGAGGTTATTCCTCTCGTGGCTGCTAACACGTGTGTGATGGTTAGAGTCGAATGCGTTCCCAAAATGATTGATTGAATTGAGATAACGAGGGATTGAATCACAAACGTTTTTGTCAGCCTTTGAACAAGTGTTCAGTAATTTAACGACACGTTAACATCTTTATGATTTAATTATTAGTTATTTAACTACTTTGAGAAACTAGGTTGTTTTACATAATGGATTATTTTTTTTTTTTTTACGAAATGCCAATACATTAAATTTTTTCTTTAATAGATAAATATAAAAAAAAAAAAATTATGAATAAATCTGGATAATCCAGTGAATTAAATACTAATGAAATGAGTGCTAATTTATTTTATAATTTTATTGTATTTTAATTTTAATGGCTGTTTTATTTAAAAATTTCTATGATTTTAATAGTAATTAATAGTATCTTTTTTATTTAAAAAGTAAACATTGAATTTTTCAGAAATGAAAACTAATGGCTGATTATTTTCTCTTTATTTTATTAGTGTCTAGATTTCCTCAAATGAAAAGACATTTATTATTAAACTTTATTTAATTTATAAAAAATTATTATAACTTTTTTAAATCAACTCACAAATTTAAATTTTGTGAAATCCTGTTATTAATATTTTGATCGGCTTTCTGTTTAATTGGATCTCGATTGCTTTGAATCAAAAGAGTTTGTTTTTAATAATTTATCTTGATAACATTTTTGAAGTTAGTTAATTAATTATAATTTTTTTATCAACTCACGAACCCTATTTTGGGGATCCCTATTAATATAA
>QVTF01006466.1:27500-42500 GCA_003573665.1 Oxygymnocypris stewartii
ATCTTGTAAAATGTTACATTTAAGTTTTTATTTTTAGATTTTAGTTTGCTCTCGCTTATTATTTATTGACATATTATATTGATATATTTTGGCTTTCACTGTGAAAGTTTTAGTGTAAAATGACATGTACAGTTTTATCTCTATATTTTCACAGAAAATTATGTAATTTATATAAATTCATATTTTTCTTCTAAAAGGCGTATTTCTACTTCTAAGTTTAATTTTGATTATATTGTTAAATCTAATATCAATGAAATTGTACTTATGTATTTTAAATGATATATTTTTAATATTTTAGCTTTCATAGTGAAAGTGTATTTTACAGTAGACTTACATCTGCAGTATTATATGTATTTTCATAACTAAATGTGTATTTATACACACACACATGATTTTACATAAATTACTAATTCTAAAACGCTTCATAGTACTTCAGTGAAATAGATTTTTGAGTTATTAATTCTAATATAAACTCCGATATTAAGCTAATTTAAAGTGTTTTACAGTAAAGTTACATGTACAGTATTATCTGATTCAGTATCATATGTTTTCACTGTAAATTATTAAATATTGTTTTTCTAAATAGCTAAGTATTTTATGATTATTGCTTTTAAAAAAATCTAATATACAGTAAATTGAATTATATATTTAAAATAGTTTTTTTGTTAATTCATTCATTCATTCATTCATTCGTTTGTTATGTATTATATATTATTAAGATAATATATATATATATATATATATATATATATATATATTATTTATAATAAATAAAATGTACTCTAGCTTATTTAGTCTATTTTTCACATTCAATATTACTTTCATTTAGTGCTGTCAAATAATTAATCACGCATCCAAAATATTTTTTTTGTTTACATAATAAATAATAAATAAATACAGTATACACACACATTATATTATGTATTTATAAATACTCACACATGCATGTATATATTTAAGAAAAATACGTTATGCTTATATATTAAATATATTTATATGAATATAATTATATACATGTAAATATTTTCAACATATATGCTGTATGTGTGTCTCTTTATGGATGCATAATAAATATACACAGTACACTCATATATCATGTAAACAAAAACTGTATTTTGCATGCGAATAATCATTTGACAACACTACATTCAGTTTAAATTAAGACACAAATAAAAGAAGAAACGAAGAGAAAAGACTTGATGATAAAAAGAAAGAGCGATGAAAGAAGACGAATAGAGGGACGTTTGAATATATGTTTAAATAGAGGCTACAAAAGAGCTGGATCTTATTTTACTGACTGAATGAGACTCGGAGAGAAAACAAGGATCTGATTACAGCCTCACTGAGAACAGAGAGACGCACGTGTGTGTGTGTGTGTGTGTGTGTCCACGAGAAAGAGCTCTTACATGCACACTCACTCTCACGCACACTCTCTCTAACACTTACACTCATACTCTCTCACACACTCACACACACACACACACACACACACACTCACACTCACACTCACACTCGCTCTCTCTCTCTCACACACACACACACACACACACACACACTCTCTCTCTCTCTCTCTCTCTCTCCCTCGCACACACACACACACACTCTCTCGACTCCTCCTCCTCTCTCTCCTCTGTGTGTCCGGCTGATCTCTGCTGTTTCTGTCTCAGGATGAAGATGAAGAAGAGGAGGAGAGACTGAGAGACGCGTCTCCTCCGGAGGAAGCTCATCTCAGACGGCTGGAGGAGGAGATCTCTAAGGTGCTGAACGAGACTTAACACGGTCTCATGGCTTTGTGTTACATGCTTCTTCACTGTGTGAGGTTTGCATGAGCGGTTTATGAGGAATGCTGTCGGGAATTTTACACATGAAAAACTAAAACCAAAAATGTTTTATATATTTATAATGCATGCAGTGTTTGTTTGTTTACTTATTTATATGTATAAACAAATATGTGAATTATGTCTGGAGGTTTTATGAGGAATGTTGTTGCTTATTTTCTGCTGATTATGTTCTGAAATTAATTTTATGTAATAATATTTAGCCGAAAACTCAAACTAATACTGAATATATATATATATATTAATGCAAATATCAAATTGCACACAATTGGTTTTTAATACAAATATTAAACTGCACATAAATCAGTCTTTACATCAATTATTATTTAATGATAATTTGCTGTTGAAATATAAATATTTACAGAGACTAATAAAAAAAGCCATCACTAAAAGATTAAGTAAAAACACTATGAATATGTAATATAGTTTATATATTGATCAAAACACTAAATGCATGTCTTTCCTTATTGTTCACGATCGGTTGTGTTGCCGTCTATCTGTGGCTGAAACACTGAAACTGAGTTCAGTACCTGGTTCTGTATCTTTCAGCACCACCTGATGTTCATTCGTGTGTATTTGGTGCTATAGCTAGTAGTACAGAGGAAGAGATGAGACATCTGCCGTTATGAATCTGATGAATCCGGTTTGTTGCGTCAGGTGATCGTGCAGATGTCGGTTGAGTTCGCCCAGCAGACCGAACGGACCCGGATCAGCCGACAGGCCCGTGAGACCAGCACCGGCGTACAGACGGACAACAGCAGCGAGGAGGAGGAGCACCGACTGAGCTCTGGGAGCCCGATGAAGGTGAGGTCACGTGTGCCACACAGCTAAGGGATCATTCAGCCCAAAATGTCAATTATGACTGAGTTTTCATTTTTGGGTGAACTGTCCCTTTAACAGCAGTACAGATGTGTGTGTGCGTGTGTGAGTGTGTGTGTGTGCGTGTTTGTCTGTGCGTGCGCGCGTGTGTGCGTGTGTGTGTGTGTGTGTGTGTGTGTGTGTGTGTGCGTGTTTGTCTGTGCGTGCGCGTCTGCGCGTGTGTGAGTGTGTGTGTGTGCGTGTTTGTCTGTGCGTGCGCGTGTGCGCGTGTGCGCGTGTGTGCGTGTGTGTGTGTGTGCGTGTGTGTGTGTGTGTGTGTGTGTGCGTGTGTGTGTGTGTTTGTCTGTGCGTGTGTGTGTGTGTGAGTGGATAATATGTAGGACGAGTTTCATTTTTGTAGCGTAGCATTGAAGCCCTTCAGCTCACATTTACTGCTTGAAAGCACACACACACACACACACACACACACACACACACACTTATCCTTACACACACACACACACACACACACACACACACTGCTTTTAGCTCCAGTGTTTTTGACGAGATGGGACTGAGCATGTTATTTAACTGATTCAAAACTCCTGTCAGATTCATTCTGATCTTTAAATTCATGCGAAAGATCAAATCTATGAATCTGCAGTGTTTATGACCGTCAAAGTGAAATCGGCCATCAAAACATTATAATGTACAGAAAATAAATGACTGTGTAAAGGAATGGTTCACATTAGGATTATTATAGTTAACTTAAAATAATACTTAAATTCTTTTACTTATATATTAAAATGACTTGAAATAAAAACGTGTGCTGTCAAACAATTGCCTCCTTGCAATTTAAGTTAATATTTCAATTATTTAACAATACTTGTATTTTAGGTGTTCCTGTGGCTCAGTGGTAGAGCATTGTATTAGCAGCGCAAAGGTTGTGGGTTCGATTCCCAGAGAACACATGTACTGATAATACATGTATAACCTGAATGCACTGTAAGTCGCTTTGGATAAAAGCATCTGCTAAATGCATAAATGTAAATGTAGATGCCTATACATGAATATTTAATGTTTTAGTGTTTTTTGATTATATTTAAATGATTGTAATTGGACATTTTTAAGACTGTAATTGGACAGTCTTAATTTTAAAGGGGTTATTTATTTATTTTAATAAAAAAATTGTATTATTTAATTATTATTATTTTTAATTTAATTTGATATTTTTTATGGTTAAATTAACTTGCAATAATGTCTTTATTTAATTTTTATTTTAAAATGTGACTTTTATTATTTGATTTAAGTTTTATTTTGATTTGGTTTTATTTTAAAATGTATTTAATTTAGTTTTACTTATTCACGAGTTTCTTTTCGATACATTTTAAATTTTGTTTTTTAAATCATCTTAATTAAAAAAAAAACATTTTATTATTATAATTTTTTTTTTTTTTAAGTTATTTGATTTAATTAAATGTATGCTTAAATTTACTTTCAATAATGGTTTTATTTAAATTTTTTTAAATGTGACTTTTATTATTTGTATTCAGTTTTATTTTGATTTGGTTTTATTTTAAAATGTATTTATTTTAGTTTTACTTATTAACAAGTTTATTTTTGATACATTTTTTTATTTTATTTGTTTAATAATTTAAATTTGTAAATTTGTATTATTTAATTAATTATGGTTAGCTTTATTTTGATAGTTTTTATTTTTAAATGATATATTAAAATGTTTTTATCATTTAATTCATTTGTAGCCTCTCATCAGCCCAGTTTAGAGTACAGTTAGTGCTGTCATTCAATGCTGGTTAATGTTAATATAAGTCTGCATGAAACCACCTTCCCATCATATTTAACTTCTGTTAATAATTCATTAAATAATCAAATGTAAAATATTTTACAATTAAAATGATTTTAAAAAAATGTATCAAAAATAATATTGTTAATAAGTAAAACAAAAACAAATAAATGTTCAAAATAAAACCAAATAAAACTTAATACAAAAGATAAGTCACATTTTAAAATGTTTAAATAAAAATAAAATAAAACCATTATTAAAGTTAATGTAACCATACAAATATAACATTTTATAAAATAACTTTACAATTTTTACATATTTTTTTTTATTTAATTAAAAATATACAAAATATACAAAATACAAGAGCAGGTAGTGTAAACAAAACAGTTTCACTCCTCCCTTCAATTAAGAAGAGCTCATCCACGGTTTTCACAGTCAGATCTGGTGTTACAAAATAAGAACTTATTATATACATATTAATGAATGTATACATTTGAATACGTATACAAACCTTAATCATATTTGAATATTAATTCATATGTATATCTAAATAAATGCCCCCATGTTTACATGCACTTGCTCCTCTGTGCCAGGAGGTGGCGCTCTGATCTCAGGTGCAGCAGTAGAAGCTGTTCTGGTGTTGTGCTGAATCTGAGTGTGTGTGTGTGTGTGTTTGAGAGCCGCTGCGCTCACAGCAGACTGTGATCTAATGACGGGCTTCTTGTGTGCTGTGTCTCTCCTGCCTGTTCATAACCTGCAGACGAGAGAGGAAGAGGAGGAGGAGGAGGTGACGAAGGGCAGAGGTCAGGGAAGAGCCGACCTCTCGTCTGATGTCGTCACCACAGAGAGGTGAATTACTGCTCATTAATAATTTAGGATTTCATTGGGTTCAAACTAAAGTTCTGTGATGTCATTAACTCAAAGATAGACCGACAGATTTGATTTATTAAAATTTGTTTTATTATTTCTGTTTTAAATTTGTTTTTATTTAATTTGACATTTTTATGATTGAATTATTTTATCATTATTTATATAAAATGATTTATTCTAATTGTAAATTTTATGATTAAGTTTAATTTCGATTTGTTTTTATTTTAAAAATATTTATTTATTGCTATTTTAATTTTCTTCTTTTAAAATTTTCTGATTTAATTGTTGTTTTATTAATTTAATTTTGTTTTGTTTTTATGATTATTTTAATTTTATGATTTAATACTTTGCAACTTAAATGTTGTAATTATTTATTGATTTTAATTTTACATATGCTTTAAATTTACTAGGTTTATACAATGTTTTACAATGTAATTATTAATTTGTTTTTATTTTAAAAATATTTATTAATTGTTATTTTACATTTGATTATTTAATAAGATTTAGTAAGTGTTACTTTTAATTTATTTTACAGTTTTCTGATAAATTTGAATTTAGAATTGTAATGATTTAATTTTATTTTTAGTAAGATTAATTTATATTTGTTTTTATTGTAAAAATATGTATTTACTAATTTTCTACTTATTAAATTCTGATTAAATCAGAACATTTTAAAATAAGTATTTTATTATTAATTTGTTTAAATATATTTTAGTTTTATATTGTTTTAGTTAATTTTTAGTAAATTTTATTTTTATTTGTTTTCGTTTTAAGATTAATTTACATTTTATGGTTTAATAATACTTTGTAACTGTTATTTAATAAAAAAAATATTTAAATTAAGTTTTATTTTAATTATTTTTTAATTTGAAAGTATTTATTTATTTTAATTTGACATTTGTATGATTTAATAAGATTTATTAAGTATTATTTTGAAAATATTTATTTATTTATTTTCCAGTCTTTATGATTTAATCAGAATTTAATCAGTAGTTTTAGTTTTTATTTTAAAATATTTTAAAACAGTTTTACATTTTTTTACTTAGTTGATTTTTAGTCAATTTTATTTTAATTTGTTTTTAATTTGAAAGTATTTATTTTAATTAAAAAAATGTATGCTTTAATAATATTTACTAATTATTATTTTGAAAGTTTATTTATTTTATTAGAATCTTTTATGATTTAATCAGAATTTAATCAGTAGGTTTTTTTATATTATTTTTTTTTAAACAGTTTTAATTTTTTTGCTTAAATTTTGGTCAATTTTGATTTGTTTTTGTTTTAAGATAATTTTATGTTTTATGATTTAATAACAGTTTTATGATTTTTTTTTTTTAAATAAAACATTTTTTGAAAGTATAATTTAATTTGAAGTTCTCCTGACTGAATGAATGAGTATGTTGTTCTAAACTCCCTGTTTCTCTCTGGCAGGGACGTGCTGCGCGCGGCGAACGCTCGTCTGCGTCTGGTGCTGAACGAGGTTCTGAAGACGACCGCGGCGGCGGAGGAGACCATCGCTCGTCATGTGGGGGGGGTCCTGGAAGCATCAGGTCAGACACACACACTGCTCCAGAACATCTCTGGTTTCATCTGAAATCATCCGCTTCATCGTTAGGGACGGTTTAGTTGATGTGTGCTCCTGCGTCAGATCCTGTCGGTCTGGTTTGTCCTCGACTCGTTGTCTTTGCACGGAGCTGTTGTGTGTACTGTGGAGGTGAGGTCATGTGACCTGCGTATGGGTGTGTTCACTGAATGAATGAGTGAATGATGCATGTATATAGTGCTTTATTGTGTATAGCTGTACACCCAAAGCACTTTACAATCATGGGGGGGGGGGGGGGGGGTTATAATAGTAACTATTATATTACTACATAATAGTAAAAAGTATTGATATTTATTATTATTTATTTTAATTTGAGTTAGTTTTAGTGTCATTGAGTTTGTATTATTATTATTATTTTTTATTTCATTATTTGTTTCTTTGTTTTTTTGTAATTTTTTGTAAAAAAAAATTTTACTTTTATTATTTCTTTGTTTTTGTGTACTTTTTGTAAAAAACAATTATCATTATTATTATTTGTTTCTTAGTTTTTTTGTAATTTTTTAAAAAATTGTTATTTTTTTATTTTATTATTTGTTTTTTTTGTAATTTTTGTTAATTAAAAAAAATATATATTTTATTATTTGTTTCTTTGTTTTTGTGTAATTTTTGTTAATTTTTTATTTTTTTATTTTATTTGTTGTTTTGTTTTTGTGTAATTTTTGTAAAAAACTATTATTATTATTATTATTTGTTTCTTTGTTTTTTTGTAATTTTGTTAATAAAAAAAATATATATTTTATTATTTGTTTCTTTGTTTTTGTGTAATTTTTTGTTAATTTTAATTTTTTTATTTTATTTGTTTTTTGTTTTTGTGTAATTTTTGTAAAAAACAATTATTATTATTATTATTTGTTTCTTTGTTTTTTTGTAATTTTGTTAATAAAAAAAATATATATTTTATTATTTGTTTCTTTGTTTTTTTGTAATTTTTGTTAAAACACCAAAACACACTTTTTTGTAGTTTTGTGTTTTTAGTGTCATTTAGGTAATATTATGATTTGTATTAATATGTTGAATTAGTTTTAATTTGATGTTTTATTATTTATAAATCATATTATTTTAGTCATTTTGTTGTGTATTTTTTGAGGTACTATTATAGTTTTTTTTTAATTATTTTAAATCAGTGTTTATTATATAATTTATTATTTACAAATAATATTTATTATTAGTTTTTGTAATTTTTTGTGGGTTATCAGTGTCAATTTATGTTTTTATTATTATTATTTTAAACAAGTTTTTATTAAATCTTTATTATATTTATTGATAATTTTGTGATTTTATTGTGGTATTGAGGTACTATTATGATTTGTATTAATATTTTGAATAGTTTTTTATTAAAACTGTATTTATAAATAATATTTATTGTAATGTTAGTTAAAGATTTAAGAATTATTCTGTCATTTTTAGTCCTATTATTATTTATTTTTCCTAGTTTTAGTGTCTGCTTGAGTGTAATATAATAGCTATAATAACCCAGATATGAGATGCACAGTATCACGTCTCATATGTTGTGATGGATGCTCCTGTAACTCAACACCCAAAAGACCCCGAGCGAAACCACATCTTTATTGTGTGAGGTTATTATTCATATGTCTCTGCTGTGATTTCATCTGCTATACCTCTGTTCTGTGTTGTTTTCATAATCATGGAATCCTGGGCTGGGTTAAAGCTTTATACTGTTGACTTTTCTTCTGCAGAGCTGGATCAGTTCTCTTTAGACGCGTCCTCGGCTGCTGGTGAAGGGGCGGAGCTGCAGCGGCAGGGGGCGGAGCTCCAGCCGGAGGGGGAGGAGTTTGTGATGAGCGTCAGCACACGCCTGCAGAGCGCCGTGGAGAAGCTGCTCATCACCATCACTGAGACCAGCACTCAGGTACACAAGAGTTCAGAAACACACACCTCTGGGATCTGGTCACAGACCTTTATTATCTTACTGAAGAGTTCAAAATAATGCTGTTCATCTGTGAAATAACATGCATCACAGTTTACACAGTTTTCAAAACTGATAATAATCAATAATTATGATTTCTGAAGATCATGTGACATGCTGAAAATACAGCTTTGATCACGGAAATAAATTACAGTGTAACACATATTCACATAGAAAACTGCTGTTTTACATCATAATAATATTTCATTATTTTACTGTATTTTTGATCAAATAATAGCAGCCTTGAGCAAAAGAGACTTCTTTCAGAAACAACCCCAAACTTATGAATGATAGTTTATGCAAACTGCAAAATAATGACTCTATACAGTGTGTTTTTTATTATCATTCATATTTTTTGTATATTTTTTGTTAATATTTAGAATTTAATTTAATTCAAGTGAAATTTTGTCGTGTTTTTGACCGTTTTAATACTTTTTCTGAAGTCAAAATAGGTTTTATTAATGTGAATGTATTAGTATTAATTTTTATTTAGTTTTAATGATAGCAGCACTTAGTTAAACTAAATGAAAAATGTTGCCTTGAACAAGCTAAAATAATTCTTGTTTTTTTTGTACATTTAATTAAATTCATTTATTTTGTTTATAAATTGTCTTTAAAATGTCATAATGTTTTTTACTTTCATGTTTTTATTTCATTTTTTTGTATAAATTGTATTTAAAATGTCATAATTTTTTTTACTTTTATATGTTTCATTTTTTTTCTTAATTGTATTTAAAAATTCATATTTTTTTTTACTTTCATATTTGTTTCATTTTTTTATTTTTTTTTATTAATTGTATTTAAAATGTCATCATTTTTTTACTTTCATATTCATTTTTGAAATTTTTTTTTTTATTGTATTTAAAATATCATCATTGTTTTTACTTTCATATTTTTTTTATATACATTTTATTTAAAAAGTCATATTTATATTAATTTTTTTTATTTTATAAATTTTATTTAAAATGTCATAATTTGTTTACTTTCATATTTGTTTCACTTTTTTATAAATTTTATTTAAAATATAATAATTTTTTTTAACTTTTATATTTATACTTCATTTATTTATTTTTGATAAATGTTATTTAAAATATCATTATTTTTTTAACTTTCATATTTATACTCATTTTTGTATTTTTGTATAAATGTTATTTAAAATGTCATAATGTTTTAATGCTCATATTTCTGCTTCAGTTGTGTTCTGATGCTCGTGTTGTGTTCTGCTGCTGGTGTTGTGTGGCTATAGCGGCTCTCTCTCCATGCATTGAGAGTGTGTTGGTGAAGCGAGCGGCTCATGCTGGAGAGGACAGAATCCAGCGGACGCTCGCGGGTCACATGATCGCTTCGGTTGCCAGTAAATACCAGCACATTTGCATAATGCTCTGGTCTCCGTGGCAGCAGTGTAGCCACGCCCCTCTGTTGAATCATCTTTCCTAATGGTTTATTTGATACGGATCATCACTGCACACATAAACAAACAGCCGTTATCTCTCCAATAATCAATACATCTGAGTTATTATAATAGACGGATGATTTGTATAATTAAAACTGATAGACTAGTTTTTTCACGTGTCTCTCATCACAAATATAGCATTTTAACTTTTGTTGGACTCTCAAAAATAAACATTTATTTATATATTTGTATGTTTCTCATTATGAATATAGCGGTTTTAACTCATCTTGGACTCAAACCACTTAAACGTAAACGTATTTATTTAATTACTGATCTAAGTTTATTTTTCTGTTTGGGGCATTTTCTCTCCTGCTGAACTCTTTGGTTGCTTCTGATGAAAAGATTTGAATGAAGTGAAACTTAAGGAAGTTTTTTTTTTTTATTGATTGATTGATTGATTCATTCAATGTTTAATTAATTAATTAATTCATTCATTGGTTCGTTGATTGATTGATTCATTCATTCATTGGTTCATTCATTGATTAATTCATTGGTTCATTCATTGATTCATTAATTAATTAATTCATTCATTGGTTCATTGATTGATTCATTCATTGGTTCATTCATTCATTGGTTCATTGATTGATTCATTCATTGATTGATTCATTCATTGGTTCATTCATTGGTTCATTCATTGGTTCATTGATTGATTCATTCATTGGTTCATTCATTCATTGGTTCATTGATTGATTCATTGGTTCATTCATTGGTTCATTCATTGGTTCATTCATTGGTTCATTCATTCATTGGTTCATTGATTGATTCATTGGTTCATTCATTGGTTCATTCATTGGTTCATTCATTGGTTCATTCATTGGTTCATTGATTGATTCATTGGTTCATTCATTGGTTCATTCATTGGTTCATTCATTGGTTCATTCATTGGTTCATTCATTCATTGGTTCATTGATTGATTCATTGGTTCATTCATTGGTTCATTCATTGGTTCATTCATTGGTTCATTCATTGGTTCATTCATTCATTGGTTCGTTGATTGATTCATTCATTCATTCATTGGTTCATTCATTGGTTCATTCATTGGTTCATTGATTGATTCATTGGTTCATTCATTGGTTCATTCATTCATTGGTTCGTTGATTGATTCATTCATTCATTCATTCATTGGTTCATTGATTGATTCATTCATTGGTTCATTCATTCATTGGTTCATTGATTGGTTCATTGATTGATTCATTCGTGGATTGATTGATTGATTGATTGATTCATTCATTCATTCATTGGTTCATTGATTGATTAATTTGTTCATTCATTCGTTCATTAATTAATTCATTGATTCATTCATTCATTTTCTTGACATGTTTACACCACACATATATCGCTGTTGTAACACACACATATCTTGTCTGCCTCATATCGATATATTGATATCTGAAGCTACAGATTTGACGATTAGCTCCGATCCGGTTTGACCTGTAATATGAGTGAATGTGCTCCCAGCGAGGCTGTGAAAGAGCGGATGAAGTTCTCTCGATCCACTGATACACTAATGTACAGTATATCTTATGTTATCAGAGCCAGTACAACACACAGACCTGAGTGAAAACAGGTCTGATCAGGCGATGATGCTGGTTTTCAAGCTCTATATGTCTTTCCCGTGAGGTCATGGCCTGTTCAGGAATGAAGATTTATGTCAAGGTTTGGGTGAAGGAGGAGAAGTTAATCAATGATGCTGTAATCAGGGAGTCTTTAACTCGCATAATTACTCTCATGGAATGAAAGCAGCACATTCCTGATTATTAATATCTTGGTGCTGCTCTTTAACCCTCATAATGCAGTCAGCTCCATTTTGACCTGAAAAAGATAAATGATTATGTACATGATTTAGTACCTACATGATTACATTGTATTAACTTTTTAGTGAGAAGTTGCTGATCAGATACAGTATGGTTGAAAAGTTTAGAAATATAAATACAATTCAGAAAGACCAGGAATATAAAAATAGATATTCTGAATGCATTATGAGGCTTAAATCATTTAGTCCTCGGTTATAGAGAAGGAATCTCGTCGGACAGGCTCGGGCAGGGTGTGTTTGTGTGTGTGTGTGTGTGTGTGTGTGTGTGTGTGTGTGTTAAATCACCTGGAGGCTTCATGACTCCTCCTTTACCGTCGACGTATCCCACACATGTCCATAAACCAGGAAGAGTTCGCTCTGGCTGTCAGAGAGAGAGAGACACACAAACACACACCGAGAGAGAGACACACAGAGAGAGACACACACACACACACACACACACACAGAAAGACACACACACACCGAGAGAGAGAGACACACACACCGAGAGAGAGACACACACACACACACACACACACAGAAAGACACACACACACCGAGAGAGAGAGACACACACACACACACAGAAAGACACACACACACCGAGAGAGAGAGACACAGAGAGAGACACACACACCGAGAGAGAGAGACACAGAGAGAGCGAGAGAGAGAGACACACACACACACACACACACACCGAGAGAGAAACACAGAGAGAGAGAAACACACAGAGAGAGAGATAGACACACACACGCACACAGAGAGAGAGAGAGACACACACGCACACAGAGAGAGAGACACACACGCACACAGAGAGAGAGAGAGACACACACACAGAGAGAAACACAGAGAGAAACACACTGAGAGAGAAACACAGAGAGAGGGAGAGACACACACACGCACACAGAGAGAGAGACACACACACACGCACACAGAGAGAGAGAGATAGACACACACACACGCACACCGAGAGAGAGACACACACACGCACACAGAGAGAGAGAGACACACAGAGAGAGAGAGACACACAGAGAGAGAGAGACACACACACACACCAAGAGAGAGACACACACAGAGCGAGATAGACACACACGCACACAGAGAGAGAGAGAGTGGAGGAGGTGCAGAGGGAGTCTCTGCTATGGTCTGTTCTCACTTGTTAACGAGGCCCTGCATATTCCCACAGGACCGTTGCCACGGAAGCAGGGAATTGTTAATGAGTTTCCAGCGGGAGGGAAAGTGAACTGGAGAGTGTGTGTGTGTGTGTGAGGCAACAGGTTGGAGTTGAGTTTCCTCTCCGTTTACATCAAGCTGGTTCTTCCTGACCGGCCACGTGAGATCCGTGTGTGTTTACTTCCATAGAGACGCGCGCTCAGCTCAGGGATGTTTGCGCTGATTAACCAGCGCTTGACGACGAGCCACGTCTCGCAGGACGCCGCTTAGAGACGACATGGACTCTTACCGGACGTATTGGGACTCGGCCGTCCTGCGCGACGGCTGGCTGGACAGCCAGGACATGGATATTTACGAGGTGGAGTCGCGCATCCCGCTGCCGCGACCCTTTCCTCTGAGCCACCTGCTTCACGAGAAAAACGCCGTAGTAGTGCAGACGCAGATCTCACACATCAACCAGCGCCACAACGGACACCTGCTCAAAGTGGTCTCTAAGATCTCCCTGCCCACGCCGCCGTACACCGTAAGACTGCGACCTTTGGAAAGGGTTTTATTGACGCTAGTTAGATAAGAGGCTCTGGAGCTGTTGGACACGTCGACTGCGCTGTAATGAGATTCCTGGGTGTGTTTGTGTGTTTTGTGTTCGCACGAGATCAGGCTCGCAGTCATGTCAGAGAAATCCTGGCTTTTGTTGAACCACATGAAGACGATCAAACGCTCTGAGCGTGTTGACATAGTGTGCTTTTCATCTGTGTGTGTAGCTTTAAAGATGAACAATACTGTGTAGTACTGTACAAAAGCTAAGAGCTTTTTGAAAAGTCACCAGGGCTGCGTTTATTTGATCAAAAGTACTGAAAAATAGTGAAATATTTTTATGATTTAAAATAGATGTTTTCTATGTGAATATGTGTTCAACTGTAATTTATTTCTGATCAAAGCTGTATTTTCAGCATCATTACGTGTCACATGATCTTCAGAAATCATAATAATATACTGCTCAAGAAACATTTCTGATTATTATCTATGTTGAAAACAGTCGCGCTGCACAATATTTTTATGGAAACCGTGATGCGGTTTATTTTTCTTGATTTATTGATGAATACAAAGTTCAAAAGAACAGCATTTATTTGAAATGAAAATATCTTTTGTGATATTATAAATGTCTTTATCATCACTTTTGATCGATTTAATGCAGCTTTGATTAATGAAAGCATTCATTTTCTTAAAAAAATCGTACTGGGAATAAAATAAAACATGTAAAATTACAGAAATAAATGAATTAAAAATAAAAAAATTCTCAAAACTCAGTAACAATTTATAAAATCGTGAAAAAGCTAAATTAAAATAGATAAATGATTTTAAAATGAAAACAATCAAAATAAAAAAATTACTAAAAGTTAATAAAATCATAAAAATGTATTTGTTACATTTCAAAAATTTAAAAGAAAAACAATTAAATTATTAACAAAAAATGTATAAAATCAAATATGTAAAATTAGCATAAATGACTTTCAAATAAATAATAAATAAAATAAAACAGTAAAAATTAATCTTCTGGGCATTTATTAGGATGCTTTTTTATAAATTCTTCAAAGTAATTTAATAAAGTGTTATTTCATTCATGATCCTCAAAAGGCACCAAATCGTAATAAATTGCACAATGAAGGTCGTCAGACTGTTATGATGCTCATTGCTGAATATTAATTAATTTAATGTTTGTAAAACAGAATTAGCTCCAGAAA
>QVTF01006466.1:47500-55000 GCA_003573665.1 Oxygymnocypris stewartii
TTTATTGTTATATTAGTATTGTTTATATACTATTATAGTATTTAAGAATTGTATACTAAATACTATATTAATTGTATACCATGATAGTATTTAATTTAGCTTTTTTAAGAATTTTAGTTTTAATTTTCATTTCAATTTAGTGTCATTGTTAGTATTTTTTATACTTCTAATTATTATTTTTTTGTTTTAGTTCATTTCAGTGACCAAGGAACCATTTTTAATTTTGGTGTATGTTTTTTTTTTTGTTTTTTTTTAAATCTAATTCTTTTATTTCGATTAGTGAAAACAACTTTTAATTTTAGTTTCAGGTAACAATAACAACACTGCAGTTAAGTCTCCAAGTCCCCCCCCCCCCCCCCCCCCAAATGTAAAATCACGCTTTGCTTTCGTTTACGCTACAAGTGTCTCAAAACTCAAGTCTTGGCCTCGTTGTGGCGTCACGTTCAGGCCTTCAGACGTGATTTCAGCTGTGTTCAGGTGCAGTGCATGACGTGCCAAACTCCTGCAGGAGAATCTGAAGAGGCTTTAAACAGCAAACACTCACTTACTCACTCACTCACGCACACACACACACTCACGCAAGCACTCTCACACACACTCACTCACTCGCTCACTCACTCACTCACACACACACACACACACACACACACTTACTCACACACACAGACTCTAACACACACACACACACACACACACACACACACACACTCACGCAAGCACTCTCACACACACTCACTCACTCGCTCACTCACTCACTCGCTCACTCACTCACTCACACACACACACACACACACACACACACACACACACACACACTTACTCACACACACACACACACACACACTCACGCAAGCACTCTCACACACACTCACTCGCTCGCTCGCTCACTCACACACACACACACACACACACACACTTACTCGCACACACAGACTCTAACACACACACACACACACACACACACACACTCACGCAAGCACTCTCACACACACTCGCTCGCTCGCTCGCTCACTCACGCACTCACTCACTCACTCACACTCACTCGCTCACTCACTCACTCACTCGCTCGCTCACTCACTCACACACACACACACACACACTCACTCACTCACACACACACACACACACACACTCACTCACTCACGCAAGCACTCTCACACGCACTCACTCACACACTCGCTCGCTCACTCACACACTCACGCAAGCACTCTCACACGCACTCACTCACACACACTCGCTCGCTCACTCACTCACTCACTCACTCACGCAAGCACTCTCTCACTCACTCACTCACTCACACTCACTCGCTCACTCACTCGCTCACTCACTCACTCGCACACACACACTCACTCACTCACTCACACACACACACTCACTCACTCACGCAAGCACTCTCACACGCACTCACTCACACACTCGCTCGCTCACTCACTCACTCACGCAAGCACTCTCACACGCACTCACTCACACACACTCGCTCGCTCGCTCGCTCACTCACTCACTCACTCACTCACTCACTCACACACACACACACACACACACACACACACACACACACACACACTTACTCGCACACACAGACTCTAACACACACACACACACACACTCACGCAAGCACTCTCACACGCACTCACACACTCGCTCGCTCACTCACTCTCTCACTCACTCACTCACTCACTCACGCAAGCACTCACTCACTCACGCACTCACACACTCACGCAAGCATTCTCTCACTCACTCACTCAAGCACTCACTCTCTCACTCACTTACTCACTCACTCACTCACACACTCACTCACGCACACTCACACTCACTCAAACACACTCACGCAAGCAGTCTCACACGCACACACTCACTCAAACGCACACACACACACACACACACACACACACACACACACACACTCTCTCACACACACTCACTCACACACACACACACGCACACACACACACACACACACAATTTCTCGCATGCACACACACTCACACACTCTCTCTCACACACGCACTCACATACGCACGCGCACACACACGCACACGTGTGCGCAGCTGTGGATCGTGTCCGTCTTCATGTTCCTGTCTTCTTTCCTCCTGTATTTGCATGATGAACGTGTTGTTTTCACTCTCTTTCCTCAGGACTAGTTGAGGCTGCTCTTGACGCAGCACCTGAAGCAGGTGTGTGTGTGTGTGTGTGTGTGAGAGTGTGTGTGTTCACGAGCGGCATGGCCGGCACGCTGTGTATCACTGTCTCTGATTGATCGATCGATTGATTGACAGGCACGCGCTGATCAATAACACGGAGCTTTGCTTGCTTTCGTCTCCGCTGATGGACTAACCGCTGCTTGAGCTCATTAACATCACATCACATGATATCCGCTGGAAACACACGCTAGCATGGTTTAACCGCGGCTAGCTGCTATTGAACAGCCATCTCAGCATCAGCCTTTATGTGCTGGATTGGGCTTCAGGACTGGAATAAAAAATCTATTATGCATAATACTTTTAATATGTAATATATAGTAATAATAAACCATAAATTACAATATTATTACAGTAAACTACAACTAAAGTTTTTTAAAACATTAAAATGCACTTATTGTTATTGTACTGATGTATAGTTTTTGGTTATATTTCAAAGTTGATTTTAATACAATAACATTTTTATTTCATTATTTGCCAAAGTAACATTTCTGTTCTTTTAGTTTAATACAAATCATATAAACATGAACTGAAATAGAACTAGATAAAATAAGTTTATTTGTTTATATTTTAAGAAATTTTTTAATAAAATAAAATGTGTAATAAAATAAACCTTAACTGAAATAAAATATGAAAAAAATGTATTACTACTACTCTTTTTTTGTTTGGTTTGATCAAATAAAATAAACATTAAATAAGTAAATCTGTGTAGACAAAAAATTATGAAAATGACAAAACACACAACTTAAACTAAAATTAAATTGGGAAAAAAATATCAAAATAAAATCTAATGAAAAAACACAGTAGTATATTCATAATAATAAAATATTGATAATAAAATAACAGTGACAATAATAATAAAAGTAATATTTTTTTTAATACATATTAAGTATTTTCTTAAGTTCAGAGTTTGCTATACAGAGACATATATATTATATGCTATACAACATAAAATATTCATAAATAAATACACAAATTCAAAACACATTGTATGTGCATGGTAAATAATTGATCATTTTCAGTGAGGATTTTAAATGTGCCAATGCCTAATGAACTCAATTTACTTCATTAACTGTAAGAGAAACTGTGTCTGAACTAGACTGTGATTTGTCCTCAGCTGATGGCTGTTCAATAAGACACGGGTTTGTTTTCCTTTCCTTTCTGTTTTGCATTTGCACTTTAACCCCTCCCCCTCCTGTGACATCACGGGCTCCACCCCTCGTCGTCTGCTGCACTGTGGTTGGTTCGGTGGTTGCTGACGGGGTCATGTGATCATGGATCGTGTAGGAATGGGAACGAACGATTTTGGGAAATCTGTCTCGCCGATGTGTCAAATGCAGCCGGAGACAAAAGTGGAGAACAGCAGAGAACATTTACAAAAACATGTCATGATCATCACAAAATCAAAAGAACAAAACAAGAAATTACATTTTGCATAAAGAGAATTACATATTGTAATATACTATCCTATTATAGTGTTTTTAAATATTTAGAATTAGCTTTTGTTTTTATATTTTCCATTTTCATTGTAAATTTAGTTACATTTTTAGTATTTTTATTAGTTTTTAGCTTGAATTTATTTTTATTTCAGTAAAAATTTTAGTATTTTTATTAGTTTTTAGCCTTAATTTATTTTTATTTCAGTAAAATTTTTTAGTATTTTTATTCGTTTTTAGCTTAGATTAATTTTAATTTCAGTTACATTTTTAGTATTTTATTAGTTTTTAGCTTTAATTTATTTTCAGTAAAAATTCTAGTATTTTTATGTTTTTAGCTTGAATTTTTTTTTTTTTAGTTTAATATTTAGTATTTTTATTAGTTTTTAGCCTTAATTTTTTTTTTTTGTTACATTTTTAGTATTTTTATTAGTTTTTAGCCATAATTTACTTTTATTTCAGTTTTAGTAAGTTTAGTATTTCAAGTTAAACTTATTTTATTTGGAGAATTTGCCAAGAGAAAATTTAAGTTTTATCTAATTTTCATATTTTATATATTTTTTTCATTTCAGCTTTATTTCAAATTGGCATAAGCAACTTTTAATAATATGCTTTAGTTAAAAATAACAAACACTAAATTTGTTGTTACATTTCAGTAAGTGCTTGTCATTTTATATTCTTTTATATTTATGTTTATATTAAATTGATTTTTTGTTTTAGTAATTTCAGTACTTTAAATTCAACTTAAGTTGCTTGTCAAGGCAAAAAATATAATTAACGTTAAAGTTTTTAATTGTAATATTTATATTTAATTTCAGCTTTATTTCAATTAGCGAAAACTATTTTTAATAGTTTTAGCTGTAGTTTTAGTTAACAATAACAAGTAAAATTATTTTAATTATTTAATTATTTTAATATTAAAATTTCAGGAAAAATTAAGCACATTTTCCTCAAAAACTCTATCAAAATATGATTTCCTTTGTTTCTTTTGATTTTGTGGTTAAAATGATCCAAACATGTTGTTGAGAACATTCATGAGATTCCTTTTACCAAGCAGCTTATTGCCTGTAAATTAAGTTTGCAATTCGCAGGCCATCAAGACTACAGCAGCAGCTTATAATGCGCTGAGAACATAATCTTTCTTTAAAGTTGAGATTTAATAAAGACTTGAATTGGTCTTTGACACTGAATGAGTCTCTGAAGCTGCTCCATGTTTTGTCATCCGCCGAGCGTCAGTCCTGGCTTTGCTAACGAGCGTCTGGCTGTCCTCAGACCTGCTGGAGGAGACGGAGAAGCTGATGGCGGAGAAGGTGGAGGTGCAGCTTCAGGCGCAGAAGGAGAGCGGTGAGCTGCTGCAGCAGGTGAAGCAGATGGAGGCGGAGCTAGAGGAGCAGGTGAGCCGTCTGCAGGAGCTGCAGGAGACACACAGCGCCGAGACGGCTGACCTGCAGCAGCAGATACAGGCCTTAGAGAAACAGCTGGACAATAACCGCAAGTTCATGGACGTGAGTCGCTTTAGCATGCTTCTTCATCCTCTGAGTTCATATCTCGCAGTTCTGAGTTCATATCTCACTCATATCCCGCCGTTCTGAGTTCGTATCCCGCCGTTCTGAGTTCATATCTCACTCATATCCCGCCGTTCTGAGTTCGTATCCCGCCGTTCTGAGTTTGTATCCCGCCGTTCTGAGTTCATATCTCACTCATATCTCGCAGTTCTGAGTTCATATCCCGCCGTTCTGAGTTCGTATCCCGCCGTTCTGAGTTCATATCTCACTCATATCCCGCCGTTCTGAGTTCATATCTCACTCATATCCCGCCGTTCTGAGTTCGTATCCCGCCGTTCTGAGTTTGTATCCCGCCGTTCTGAGTTCATATCTCACTCATATCTCGCAGTTCTGAGTTCGTATCCCGCCGTTCTGAGTTCGTATCTCACTCATATCTCGCAGTTCTGAGTTCATATCTCACTCATATCTCACAGTTCTGAGTTCTTATCCCGCAGTTCTGAGTTCTTATCCCGCCGTTCTGAGTTCTTATCCCGCCGTTCTGAGTTCGTATCCCGCCGTTCTGAGTTCGTATCCCGCCGTTCTGAGTTCGTATCCCGCCGTTCTGAGTTCTTATCCCGCCATTCTGAGTTCTTATCCCGCCGTTCTGAGTTCTTATCCCGCCGTTCTGAGTTCGTATCCCGCCGTTCTGAGTTCGTATCCCGCCGTTCTGAGTTCGTATCCCGCCGTTCTGAGTTCGTATCCCGCCGTTCTGAGTTCGTATCCCGCCGTTCTGAGTTCATATCTCGCTCATATCTCGCATTTCTGAGTTAATATCTCGCAGTTCTGAGTTCATATCCCGTCATTCTGAGTTCGTATCTCGCATTTCTGATTTCATATCTCGCTCATATAACTCGCATTTCTGAGTTCATATCTCGCAGTTCTGAGTTCATATCTCGCATTTCTGAGTTCATATCTCGCTCATATCCCGCCGTTCTGAGTTCGTATCCCGCCGTTCTAAGTTCGTATCCGGCTGTTCGGAGTTCATACCTCGCCGTTCTGAGTTCATACCTCGCCGTTCTGAGTTCATATCTCGCCGTTCTGAGTCCATATCTCGCAGTTCTGAGTTCATATCTCACCGTTCTGAGTTCGTATCCCGCCATTCTGAGTTCGTATCCGGCTGTTCGGAGTTCATACCTCGCCGTTCTGAGTTCATACCTCGCCGTTCTGAGTTCATATCTCGCCGTTCTGAGTCCATATCTCGCCGTTCTGAGTTCATATCTCGCCGTTCTGAGTTCATATCTTGCATTTCTGAGTTCATATCTCGCTCATATCTCGCAGTTCTGAGTTCGTATTCCGTCGTTCTGAGTTCGTATCCCGCCGTTCTGAGTTCGTATCCCGCCGTTCTGAGTTCGTATCCCGCCGTTCTGAGTTCGTATCCCGCCGTTCTGAGTTCGTATCCCGCCGTTCTGAGTTCGTATCCCGCCGTTCTGAGTTCGTATCCTGCCGTTCTGAGTTCGTATCCCGCCGTTCTGAGTTCGTATCCCGCCGTTCTGAGTTCGTATCCCGCCGTTCGGAGTTCATATCTCGCCGTTCTGAGTCCATATCTCGCAGTTCTGAGTTCATATCTCACCGTTCTGAGTTCGTATCCCGCCATTCTGAGTTCGTATCCGGCTGTTCGGAGTTCATACCTCGCCGTTCTGAGTTCATATCTCGCATTTCTGAGTTCATATCTCGCTCATATCCCGCCGTTCTGAGTTCGTATCCCGCCGTTCTGAGTTCGTATCCGGCTGTTCGGAGTTCATACCTCGCCGTTCTGAGTTCATACCTCGCCGTTATGAGTTCATATCTCGCCGTTCTGAGTCCATATCTCGCAGTTCTGAGTTCATATCTCACCGTTCTGAGTTCGTATCCCGCCATTCTGAGTTCGTATCCGGCTGTTCGGAGTTCATACCTCGCCGTTCTGAGTTCATATCTCGCCGTTCTGAGTCCATATCTCGCAGTTCTGAGTTCATATCTCACCGTTCTGAGTTCATATCTCGCCGTTCTGAGTTCATATCTTGCATTTCTGAGTTCATATCTCGCTCATATCTCGCAGTTCTGAGTTCGTATTCCGTCGTTCTGAGTTCGTATCCCGCCGTTCTGAGTTCGTATCCCGCCGTTCTGAGTTCGTATCCCGCCGTTCTGAGTTCGTATCCCGCCGTTCTGAGTTCGTATCCCGCCGCTCTGAGTTCGTATCCCGCCGTTCTGAGTTCGTATCCCGCCGTTCTGAGTTCGTATCCCGCCGTTCTGAGTTCGTATCCCGCCGTTCTGAGTTCGTATCCCGCCGTTCTGAGTTCGTATCCCGCCATTCTGAGTTCGTATCCCGCCGTTCTGAGTTCGTAT
>QVTF01006466.1:60000-67500 GCA_003573665.1 Oxygymnocypris stewartii
GCATATATATAAATATATATATATTTTATTAATATTTTGAATTAATTTTTATAGTTTCAATTTTAATTTGTTACAGTAAATGTGTGTGCTTTTTGATTTTTATTTGTCTATTTATTTTTTTTAAATGTCTATTTCAATTTTAGTTTGACTTATTATAGTACATCAAGTACCTTGGAAAATAGCTTAAATAAAATACCTTATTATATTTTTGTTTTATTTTAATTAATGTTTATTTTAGGTAACAAAGTAACAATTTCTTAAGGCTTTAATTGAGTAATAACCCTGACATGCTCTATATTTCAAAGTTTATTGAATTTTTTGTTAAAATGTCTACATAGTTTTTAATTAATTTTATTTAAATTATAGTTTGCTACTTTAGTGCATCGAATTAAACTAAACTAAAATGAGAAATATAGCTTTAAAAATGTGTGTATATATATATATATACATTAGTTTATGTAAGTTAACATTTATTTTAAAGTAACTATTTTATTTATTTACTTATTTTTAGGTTTTAGTTTCATTCAATTATAATAACCCTGTTTTGCTCTATATTTCATAACTCATAAGCCTTTCATAACCAGGTCACTGTATGAAAGAGAGGAGCCGGTTTATTGTCTAATACATCTTTTCGTTCCCTGAAGAAGTCATACGGTTGATGATGACAGAATATTCATATTTGCATAAATGATTTATTGCACCACTGATATATTGTATCTGAGTCAGATAAATTAATGTGCCTCATATTCATAAAACCTAGTCTTTTGTGATTTTATCCAAGTCCAAATATCTGTTCAGCATTTTAAAGCAATGCATCCTCAAATATAGATATTCTGTCATCATTTCATCACGCTCATGTTGTTCCAATCTTATTATTATTTAATTGTTTTAATGAAATGCAAAGAATTTCTGAGCTTCTGTTTTTAAAGAGTGTAGTGTTTTATACTGATTATACCATAATAATTCATATCGAGTCGTGCTCTATATTCCTCTTATAGTCATGTGATCAATGAACCATGGAATATATATATATATATATATATATGTGTGATGCATCAATATTTCAGCAACCAAACAAATATTCATCATATTTTTCTTCCACGTTTCAATTTTAACCATTAATATACTTTGTGCAGCACCTTGTTTGCCAAAATGTTTTATCATATTTTAAAGGGTTAATTAAATTGTTCAAAATTTTAAAATAAATAAATAAAAACACTTCATAGGGCAATTTAATATATATATTTTTTTTAAGGTTTAATATTATTAACGCGTTATTAATATCAAGTAATATATTATTAAATTGTTAAACATTAAATACAATTTATTAGACATGCTTTTTAATTATTGAAATGTAATTAAACTATTAAAAAGGAATCCAGAATCATTAAAATATAAAAAAATATTTTGGGATAAATAATTTTGGAAAAAAATAAAGTGTCATAAAATAAAAACAAACGAGAATTTTGGGGGGGGGGGCAATTTTGTAAAAAAAAAAAATTAATAAAAAATATTAAATTCATTCAACAAAGCTAGAAAATTGTACTTTTTATGTTTTTAATATTTTTTAATAAATTGTTGTTAAATTGTAAGTTTCATGAATTCAATTGCTTTTTGATTACTAAATTTAATTTAGCCATTAAAAAGGAATCCATAAAAAATTCTAATAAATAAATTGGAACGAGTCTCAATTTTGGTAAAAAAAAAAAATAGTTTTGGTGCATCACTATATTTAACTTTTCTTTTTGAATCTTGTCAGTATAAAGTGATAAATAAAGTCATCATATTTAATTGCATGTGAAACAGCAGCTCAGACATTTGACAAAATATCATCTTTACACAATAAAGCAGGGTTGGAACGACATGCTAATTGATTTCCATTCTTGGGTGAACGGTTGGAGAATACTCTGAGATGAAGCCCGAAGGCAATGAGAGTCTCCTCTGAGCTGATCTGTTGGTCTGCAGGCGGTGCAGGAGAAGGACGAGCTCCTGGGCGAGCTGGAGGTGCAGGTGGAGTGTCTGCGGAGCGAGCAGCAGCGTCTGAAGAGGAACAGCGAGGAGGAGGTGGAGCAGCTCAACGCCGTCATCGAGAAGCTGCAGCAGGAGCTGGCTCTCATCGAGCACCAGCAGCCTCCGGACGAGTACGACGAGATGAAGCAGAGGATGGAGGAGGCTCTGCGGGAGAAGACGGCCACGCTCCTGGTGCTGCAGGCCCAGGTCCAGGCGCTGGAGGAGAGCGCGGGGTCACGGGTCACGAGCTTGAGCCGGAGGGTGGAGGAGCTGGAGACCAGCGTGGAGGAGAGGGACTCGGAGCTGCGTGTATGCAGGTCAGTGTTCATTACAGCAGCCGGAACTGTGCTGAGAAACACTCCGTGAGATGTATCTGTGGCTATATCAACATGCAGTATCATTGCTGAGAAAATAATAAAATGAAGTAAAAAAAAAAATCTAATTTAGAAAATTGCGATCTCTGGGAGTTTTCATTCTTGGGTTGCCAGATGTCAGGAGCGTAAATCCCCTTATTTAGTGACTAAGTTGAGATGGGACTGTGGCTATATCAACATGCAGTATCATTGCTGAGAAAATAATAAAATGAAGTAAAAAAAAAAAATCTAATTTAGAAAATTGCGATCTCTGCGAATTTTCATCATTGGGTTGCCAGATGTCAGGAGTGTAAATCCCCCTTTTTAGTGACTAAGTTGAGATGACTCTGTGGCTATATCAACATGCGGTATCATTTCTGAGAAATAATAAAATGAAGTAAAACAAAAAATCTAAATTAGAAAGTGCGATATCTGCGAGTTTTCATTATTGGGTTGCCAGATGTCAGGAGCGTAAATCCCTCTATTTAACAACAAAGTTGAGATGACTCTGTGGCTATATCAACATGCAGTATCATTGCTGAGAAAATAATAAAATATAGTAAAAAAAAAGAAAAATCGAAAATTGCGATCTCTGGGAGTTTTCGTTATTGGGATGCCAGGAGCGTGTAAATCCCCCTATTTAATAACAAAGTTAAGATGACTCTCAAATAAATGACAACAATGATCAATACATTTACAATCAGTTTAACCATAGCTAAAATGTGGCTTAGTTTTAATTGACTAAAGATTTTGTCAACTAAAACCTGACTAACCTACAAACAGGACTAAACCTAAATTACAAAACTTCACACTTATGCAGGTTGGAGGTGGAACAAGCCCAAACGGACGCCGACGCTCTGTGCGCTAAAGTGGCTCAGCTGGAGGAGGAACTCAGGGAGAAGGTGGCCGCCGTTCTGGTCAGTCAAGCACAACTGAAAGCCGTCCAGATGCAAACCAAAGAGCTCCGCGCTGAGGCCCACGCAGGAGAAGCCATGGGCCCCAGCGTGCAGCTGCAGGGCCTCACGGCGCAGGACGGAGCCTCCACAGGGAAGAGGAGTCTGCTGACGGAGAAGCTGAAGGAGCTGGAGGAGGATCTGAGCGGGATGCAGAAGGACCAGGAGCTGCAGAAGCAGCTGTTAAGCAGCTCGGAGGAGGAGGTGATGGAGTACGAGAAGAGGTTAGCCGTGATGATCGACCTACTGAACCAAATGAGACCCAGCCCGACCCATCACAGACCACCGGCGCCCACCGAGGTGCGTCACTGCTATATTCAGATATAGGACTGTTAATTAAGGCAAACTCTGATTTTACTAATAAAAAATGTGATTGCGGTTAAAACAACAGGCTCTAGGTTTGCTGTGTTTGTTTGTAGGGCTGCACAGATGTGATTATATATCAATATGACTATATTTTGGTCAGCCGATATTTGGCATTTTTGATTATCGGTATCAGCCGATACGTTTTTATATTTGGCCAATAAATGGGACTTTTATTTTGACAGCACCTAAAACACAGGAGCTCTCTTTCATCATCATTATCGGTTTACTTTGTTTGGTTTAGTTTATTGTATATTAGCTTTTGTTTAACAGTTTTATCCAATAATTGAAAGGCAAATGCTTATAATTTTTCATATGAAATATGATAAAATTACAGAATCAAGAAATACTATCTACAGTATAAATCTGTTTAGTTTATCAAGTTCTAAAATCATGTGGTTTTTATTACCGATTTATTTGTCGTTATTTTAGTAAATATTATAGAAGATAAATGTAAATTGCATTGGAAAAATTATGAATGTCATTTACTTTTTTTATGAATTATTTCTTCATTTACTATGTTTAAATAATAATTAAATCATTAAGAAAATGTATTATTAATTTTTTTTTATTAAAAACATTAAATAATAGTATTTATATTAATAGTGTGGCATTATATCGCTTTATTATGGGCCATCCCAAAAATGAATATTGGCCAACCACAAAATATGACTTTAAAATGATAATAATTTTGATTATTATTATTATTTCTAAATAAAGTATTAAATTAAATCTGACATATTACTGTTGTGATATTTCACTGTACAATAAAAAAGAAATATATATATATATACATTTTTTAACAGTAAAATTACAATATTTATGGCTGTTTTAATTTCTAAATTTTTCAAAAAAAAAAAAAAAAACTTTATCGATTCGTTTTTTTATTCACAATTAATTTTTCGTTATTTTAGTAAATATTTTAGAAGATAAATATAAATTGCATTGCCAAATATGTTATGAACGTCATTTACTATCTTTAAATAATAATTTAATAATTAAGAAAATTTATTATTATAATTTTTTTATTTAAAACATTAAATAATAGTCTTTATATTAATAGTGTGACATCATATCGCTTTATATCGGCATCGTCCATCAAAAAAAATTATATTGGCCAACCACAAAATATGACTTTAAAATAATAATTGTTTTTAGTATCATTATTATTATTTCTAAATAAAGTTTGAAATTAAATCAGAAATATTACTGTTGTAATATTTCACTGTACAATAAATATATATATTTTTTTGAACTAAAATTCTATTATTTATTCTCTTAATTTCTTAATTAAACAAAAAGTTAAACCATAGAGGTTTTATTTTGGCGGGAAACGCTGTTAATGAACAGTAGCACACTTCACTCTGAAACACGCAGCACATATATTAATTAATTAACTAAATCGCAGTCTTTGTGATCGTAAAGCTCCACTAAGCCAAGTGCTGATTTAGGTTTAATTTAGATGAATCGTGCATCCCAGCTCAGTGTTTGAGATCATGTCTGTCCGCAGGTGTCAGGTGAGAGCGGTCAGTCACTGCTGCAGGAGGTCAAAGGTCAAGCTGCGTCCACTAAAGAACTGAGCCACATGCTTCAGGAGGAGATCGAGGTACTTCTAACAGGACACACACACTATATGAGTGTGGAAGTGTTTGTTTGGTCATGAAGAAGAAAGCTGGAGAGATGCTAGTGTCCAGCAGAAGAACCAAAACTAGCTATGTTTACATCCACAAATGCATTTAAACGTGCTGAAAACTGAAATATTGCATAAAGCACCGTTTCCATCCAAAAAGAACAAAATATGTTTTTAATGCACATTTTTTCGTATTTATGCGTTCCCATCCAGCGTTTTTTTTTATGCGATATTCAAAAATGCGCATTAAAATAGGTGTATGGAGACATAGCTAGTGCTGTTTTAGTGTCATACTGTTATGTTTTTTATTAATAGTTTGAATTTTTTTATCTTATATTTTAGTTAAAGTTTTAGTAATTTTTTTCATATTTTTTTAAATGTCTTTATAGTTTGTATATTTATTTATATTTAAATTTGAGTAATTTTAGTACTTAAAGTTAAACTTGGCATTTTGCCTCGTCAACTAACTGAAATTGAGATGATATTTTATTTCAATAATTTTTATGTAGGTTTTTTATTGTTATATTTTTTATTGTTATGTTTGTAGGGCTGCACAATTTAAATTTTTGATTATGATTTTTATTGTGAAATAAAAAAAAGAAATGTTACTATTTTAGTAATTCGCTATAAGCAAAGTTTGTTTGGGATAAATCAAGAAAATATTATTTTATTTGTATGGCTTCGGTTTTAGTTTAAAAACACATCACATCGGTTTAAAAGGGTTTAAACCGTAGACTGTAAAAAAAACATGGACGTAGTGTCCGTGACATCACCGTTTGAAGCTCAAAGTGGGCGGAGCCGGCCGTCGCCATCTTGGCTGCGCGTCGGATAATCGAAAGTGGGCAAAAAGGCGGGAAGTGGGTGGAGCTAGTTGCTGAAACCACGCCCACCTAGCTCCACAGTGGTGACTCAAGTGGCCACGCCCTTAATTATGCAGAACTTTAAGGTTTTTATAAAATCCAAACGGATGAGTTATAAAAAAATCCCCCCCCCCCTCACAATTGTCATGAAGGGCAAAATTAGCGATATAGACTAAAACCACTTTTTGCACCAGGCTGTAAACGTTTTTTTCCTGCTGTAAAGTTGGGCATTTTAACATGGGGGGGGGTCTATGGGACTGACTCCCTTTGGCACCTCGCCTCTAGTGGCCAGTCGAAGAACTGCAGATTTAGTCAAGTCCGTGTTGGCTTTAAACTCATTTCTTCAGAACAATCCTTTTGAGTAGACATGTGTTCGCTAATGCAATATATCACCATAATGAATATGCACAATATTGTTATCGTTAGCACTTAAAAATACAGAGAATAATTATTTATTACAATTGATTCCGCATCTGAAGATGCACGAGTTCTGGGCGATTCTAGCCGAGCATGCACGTTTCAAAGAATACCTCCACGGCGAGTATAAAAGCCTGGTGCCTTGGGAAGGCAGGCGAGAGTCTGGGTCGCCACACGGACGCTCGCTGTGACCTTTAACCTCTGCTGCTCTCTCCACAGGCCTCACAGGAGGGCGATCTGTCCACGGCCGAGCTGCAGGAGGTCAAAGGTGAAGCGGACGCCACCAGAGAGGAGCTGAGCCGCCTTCGGGAGCACAGTCTCAGACTGCAGGAGGACATCCAGGTACTTCCTGTCAACTTCTAGCTTAGCTTCCTGTCTGCTTCCCCCTAGAGCTTGATGAAGGAACTACAAGAGCTTCATGGGATTGTTACAGGTTTGCAAATATAGGCAAAGCATGGATAGAAATGTTCAGGAACCCGTGGAATAAAGTATGTTGTTGAATTACATTTTTCTACATTTAAGAAGAGTTTAAATCTCTTTACATTAATGGATTAAAAAAATATATATTTTTGTATTTTAATTGTACATCAATGATATAATTAACATTAATATGTATTTTATTTTTATTTTATTCAGTGAGTGTTTTATTTTGATTTATTTAAATTTTTAATTTTTAATTATTTATTATTTTAGTTTTATGATTAAATTGATTTTTTTAGTAAGTGCTATCTTTAGATTTGCTTTTATATAAAAATCGTTTAAATATTTTAATTTGACATTCTTATTTAATAATTTTATTTTAATTAGTTTGTATTTTGAAATAATTTTAATTGTACATTTTTATGAATTAATTACTTTTTTGTAAGTGTCTTATTTAGGTTTGGGTTATTTATTTTAATTTACATTTTAAATTA